>JAGFZM010001826.1:326927-335902 GCA_017657215.1 Limnothrissa miodon | reverse complement strand
TCTCTCTCTCTCTCTCTTTATTTCTCTCTTTCTCTCTCTGTCCTATCCCCACCCTCCTGTCTCCACACAGATGAAGTGGCAACGGAACGCCGAGGCAGACCCACGGCACAGGCCTCCCACAAAGCACAACCTTTCGAGAGAAAAAAAATCAGCCACCCACCCGAGTCCAACTTAACCCCAGCTGAAGAAGATGCTAAGAGAAGTGAAGAGAGATGCCCCCCCCATCCTTCTCCTCCACCTCCTCCTCGTCCTCCCCCTCTTCTGATTCGAACCCCTCCTCCTCCATGGCACCCCCACGTGCCTCCTCTCCTCTCCATGCCACTTCTCTTCTCCTTTATTTTACCTTTGGCTTTTTCTAGAAAAATGCACAAAAACACCCCCCAAAAAAACAAAACAAAAGAAAACAAACAAACAAAAAAACAAAAAAACAAAAACAACACATTCATCAAGAGCCATCCGATTATATCAAGACAATTATTAACTGGAAATACTATTTTCTCTTCAGGTGAGACTCCTCCATGCATGTTATTGTAATGAAAACATCTAGACATCCATTTACCTCATCGCAAGGGGACATTCTGTGAAGACCTCAAGCGCATTTTCAAACACTGTAAATATGAATCTCTCTTTCTTGCCCGCTCTGTTACCATTTTACGATGCTAATGATCAGAAACCCATGTATATGAGCCCCCCCCCCCCCCCACACACACACACACACTCACTTACACTGTACATTGCCCCACTAGTTTGAATGGATTGCCCCCTTCCCTGTTCTCTTGTTGCCAGAGTCATTTTTTTATGTTGACTATTAGCATAGAAAAGAACGTCTTCCAGAACTATACCCTATGTGTAATGTTCAACAGCATGGACAAAATAATAAAAAAAAAATGTAGTGCATTTTGCAGGTGCATTTCTTATAAATGTAAACATCACGAGTAAATAGAATCTCTTACATATCTTAGTTACTCATTCCATGATGCCAACAAATCAATTTTTAGGATGTGTATATTTAATTATACGTAATTATACAAAGACATTACTAGATGGTCACATATAGTTTGAATATTACTGAAATGGCTGTCCTCCAAGGTCAATGTAAGATAAATTTGGATAGACTTATATACTTGTGGTAGCAGCTTCATTTTCGACTATTTTATAAATGGTCAAAAGCCCCAACTGACGTCATATTGCAGTAGATTGGCGGTTGCTTGCAAAGTCCAGATGACTCTAACTTGGACTTTATGTAAGGCTTTAAAAATAAATAAATAAACCAATCACTAGTTTAAATAGGTGAGACAAAAGCAGACGTATTTCTGCAAATATGGGCAACCCCACCATTATACCTGTGTCCAAAATGTCATGACTCCTCAACAAGGAACCTTAACACTTGGAATTATTTTTATTCTGTTTTATTATTTTTCTCTTAGTTTTCCATTCTGTCAGATTTATTCCTCTGTGGTTTCGTGATGTTGGAGGACCTTCAGCCGCTTGTGGCTCTGTTGATTCTGAGAAGGAGCCTTTATCCAGGATTAGTAATAGACGAGTGATCTTGAACCACTACCCAGCTCCTCAGCCCCCTCTGCTCAAACCCAATGAAGCAACCCTACATGCTTCAAGTCAAGCAACTACGACTCCAAACTTGGCCTCTGGAATGGAACACGACTGGCAAAACATGCATCACCTCAACCAGGATTTTAAAAATCCTTTTTTTCCTTCTTTCTCTCTCTTTCTCCCCTTCTCTCTCTCTCTCTCTCTGTCACACCCTCTCTCTGTCCCTGCTGTATGAACAAAAGACAAACTGCTAAATAGACATGAAGACATGAACAGTTGCTGCTGTGTTGCAGCCGTGTAGAGCCTCTGCATGAAATGCACGTGACGTGAGATGACCATGAACGTAGCCTTCGTCATCCGCCTACCGCTGTACGTCCATACCCACTCCACCCTCCACCAGTACGTCCAAGACAACCAGCCTCTTCCTCCTCCACCTCCACCCTCGCCCCCCAGAGACTCTCTGGCCTGGCCCAGCTCCAAGCGCATGAGCCCAGATCTACTGTACGGTTAAGAGGCAAGAACTGGTCCATCTACTCTGCTTTGGCTGGAACGGCTTAGCAACACTAAACCACCATGAGGAGATACTAAGGGACTTATGGTTTTGTACATAATGTAAATGTTTCACTTGTACAGAGAGAACTTTTTTCTTTTTTTTTCTTTTCTTTTTTTTTTTTTGCAGTGATTGCCAACCTGCGTGCTGACGTTGATGAGAGAATATTTGGATAGGCAGCGCTGTCTCAGTCTTGTTAGGGTTAGAGAGAGCTCCACAGCCCATAATGGTCCCACAAAATGCTAAAACATCTACACAGTCACTAAAAATGTCAATCTCAAGTAAGATTTCTGACTAACCTGCCTATCAAGTTATGTTCACACTGTGTGTGTGCACGTGTGTTTTTTTCCCTTCTGAATTACATAAATTATGGAGCATGACAAAAACCTCAACCAAAGAATGAAGGCAGAATTTTTTTTCTTTTTTTATCTCTCACAAAAAAGCAAAAGTCCAACTGTGTCATAAAAGCGGTGAGGGCACCTTGCCAGGAGCTGTCAATGTGAGTGCTGTTCATTGGGATTATCTCAGAGAGTCGACCCAGGCTGCCAGAACTGCACTGAATTTGGCTTAGCAACCGGCACACGATGATAGCCAGACTTTCTCTAGTTAAGGAGGCACATAGCTAATTTAGAAGAAAGGAAAAGTCAAATTTCTCTTCTCTGAGCTGCTCCGAGTTTTGCAGGGGCTGCAAAGTCTCCCTCTGCAAATCTCCGGCACCCTTGTTGCCATGACGCACCCCCACCCCAACCCTCCCCCCATCCCTCCCATCATTGGAAGTGGGCCTCGATGACCCCGTGCCCTCTACTCCTGGCAGTGTCGGCGCTAATGAGACTGCCGGCTAAGGGGAAGCAGATGTTTTGGCGAGCGTGTAAATACCTGGTGTCCTTCCACTCCAGCGAGCTTCTCATCCCGGCCTCACACAGCTGCTGCTGCTGCTGCTGTTGCTGCCTGGGCTCTCGTCTGGGAAGGGAGTGAGGCAGGGGCAGCATGCTTTTGTCCCCAGTCTCTTTTGTCCCGTTCTGTTCATGTTAGTTCGCTTCATGTTCACTTTTTTAGCAGTTTTATGCAACAGAAAAATAGCAGGAATTGTGTTTCTTTTGGGAGGGGAATGTTTGATTCTGCTGTGTGATCTATTTTTCGGTTCATTATTTTGCAAGATGCTGGTGGAAGCCAGTGAACTGAATCCAAATTGTTGTGACCGAAAACAAACGGAAAAAAAACTATTGTGATTTCCAGACATGAGGCACATCACAAGTTGCCACCTTAATAATACTAAAACAACTCTTGTTATCTTTTTACTGCAGAGTATTTGTTTCTGTCAAGAGTTGTGACCATAAGGTCTCCCCCAACTCCTCTTTATGTGGAAAAGCTACAATAGTTCCCTCTAAAACCGAACTCTTAACAATTTTAACTTTATTAAAAATGGAGAAACCACACCAGCATGATGCAAACTAATGGTTTTCTTTGCCTCTATCTTGCAGCAAGATTTTTTTTTATTTCTATTATTTATATATATATATTTAAACGCCAGGTTTCTTTTGATGTGTGTGTTTGCTTCCCTGCCTTTGGCCATCCCGTCCATAAATGCCACATCAAAAGAGCCCGTCCCTGTGGGCCGCTACCTGGCGCGCTGCTGATAAGTAAACGCAGATCTGAAAGGCAGACGCATTATGGGATAAGTCCGTTAGGAGCTGATGATTTGCCGGTGCTTGTTAAAAAGGCAACATGTTGAGGTACTGTTGATCTCTTTAAGTTGAAAGCGTCTCTCTTTTTTTTTCATCTCAGGAAATTGAACAAAACAAAAGCGTTCTTGAATGGGGCTGAAATTAATACTTTATTTGGCTTTTTTTTTTTTCACTGAAATGTTTGAAACAAGATGGAGCACGAGTTCAAAGCCTGGCCTTGAGACACATGCAAGTGTAAGAGCAGTCTCTCTGTTTTACAGACGAACGAGGAATTAAGCGTTGACTCTGGATAGAGTGGGGAAGGCCTGCAGCCCTTCATGCTGTACAGAAAAGTCCTTATCTAAACAACAATATGTAAACAGACATGCAACATAATGGGATTGTTCAGTGTGCAAACAGTACGCTGTTAGTGTAATCACAGGTCAAAGATATATTACCTCGAGGGGCAGAGCAGAGGTATATTAACATGATGGATAGGTCGGAGGGAGGGAAGGAGGGAGGGAGAGAGACAGAGAGAGCGAAGGAGAAAAAACTAGTGTCAGTGAGTGGGAGGTGTGCCTGTTTAGCACAGCACTCCGATCGCCCGACCCTTCTCGGCCTCTCTCTCTCTCTCTCTCTCTCTCTGTCGGCCTGTTCTTCTCCCACGCACTCCATCGCTCCATTTAATCAGGCCGCAGCCCCCTGTCCCTCACTCCCCAGTCAGACGTTTGCAAGCTGTCGAGGTAGAGTAACTCATCAATCTCCCCGGTAAGAGGGCCGGGATCGGGGCTTGGGTATGTGTGTGTGTGTGTATGTGTGTGTGTTGGGGGGAGGGTGGTTGGAGAATGGGTTGAGAAGCTTGTTTTTGGATTAGGCAAAGAGGGTTGTGAGTAGGAGAGGTTAATAAGGGACCGTCACAGGCACAGCTTGTAGAGCCATTTGTCAAGCTGAGGAGATGACCCCCCAGCAGTCCACCAGTCTAAAAAACTAAACTAAGTTTGTAGGTGAATGGTTATGTCATTAAATAAGAGGCCAGAACAATGTGATACCTTACTTAAAGTATTTAAATTACCCCTCTTGTGTTCTGTTTTAGCAATGTCATTGCTAAAAAAAAGCAAACAAAGAAAAACTGTTCAAAATATGCCGTTGCCATTTGGTTAGTCAAAATATGCTGCTGACGTTTGGTTGGTCAAAATATGCTGTTGCCGTTTGGTTAATCATCGACGGTGTGCTAAGTATCGCGCTCCAGTTGAAGTGTTGTCTCAGCCAGGCTGGCTAATGGCTATTGCTGTTGTTGGAGCTTTGGATGGGGCCCTTTAGGGCGAGCGGCACAGCCGGATGGGTAAACAGTTGTCCTGGAGACTGTCGAGAGGATCGCGCTGATGCAGGAGAAATTAGGTGCGAAAACGGCCATAGTTACTGAGCAACGGTGATGTAACGCCACAGAGACCATTCCCAGCACAGTAGCCCCCTGAGAGCACATGCACCTGGACACACACACACACACACACACACTCACAAACACATTCACACATGAGCAGATTCACACTTTAAGTTAAGTTAAGTCTCTTTATTGTCAATTTCTCTACATATACTGGACATACAGAGGAATCGAAATTACGTTTCTAACTATCCCACACTTACACACACTCAAACACACGTACACAAAAAATGCACTCACCCAGACACCAGCAGATGACCACACAAGCAGGGATACAGACACACACTAACACTGAAGTCCAGATCTTTGCTGATGTCCCACTAGCACAGGACTTCAACCTCTGCCTACAGTATGGCTTGAATACCTGGGCTGGACTGAGCAAACCTCACCCTGGGTTTCCGTTTAGGAACACAGAACACCATACACCCATACATCTAGTGGGGAGCCTGCTCTGACCCCCGGGCACACGTGCACTACCCATCTGGATTTGTCCCAGTGAGCCCTGCAATGTGTAATTTGGGGTTGAAGAGTGTAGATTAGGGGTCTGGGTTGGTCTGGGGCAGACAGTGGGGTCATAAGGGCAGTGGGATTACACTGCTCAAGTGCACTGCTTTATGTCAAGGCCACTCTAGTCCAGCATGCCTCTGACCAAGCCCCCAGTCCCCCTGTCTGAATCTGATTATCCTAGCCAGTCTACACGCTAAACACATGGCAGCACACAGATAGAGAGTTACTGTATATTGTGTGACAGTGTGAGTGATTACTAGAACACTCCTCTGCTCCAGCCTATAGTAGCTTTCTGGTTCCCTTTTGGTAACCATGACGTTACAGAGATGTAACGAGTATTTTTACAGTGTACGATACAGATGTAACAAGTAATGTTACAGTAAAATTAACATCAAGTAATAGTTTGCTGTATCCATCCCTGTTATTACCTTAAACCTTTTCAAAGGGTTTTCCGGTTTAACATTCCATGTTGGTAGCCATGGGAGACGTTCCATGTTATAGCCAAGGGAGACGACTGCAAGGCAGTGCCTGCTGGGAGCACTGAGCAGAAGGGAAGAGCCCCAATTTTCAGTCCGCTGAAGGGGCGCCCCCCCACAAGAAGATTGGCCAGATTAGTACAGGAGCCCCAAATACTAACTAATTGGCCAGGCCTGATCCCTGTTTGCACTCCAGAGTCCGGCGGATGCTTGGTTTGAACACAGGAGCCTTTTGGGGAGGAATAAAAAGGACAAAGAAAGGAAAAGAGAGATTTAATATGGGCTGCAGCACAGGCTGAGACTCTTACTGCAACGCAGATAGAGCACCAGAAGCAGCAGCAACAGATTTCATTTCCTGAATCTCAAGGGGGGGGTTTGAGGTCAAAGCAGTTCTCAAAACAAACAACTAAACAAACAAACAAAAATACAGAAACAGACTTCCTGTTTAATGAAATAAATAAAATGCCAATGATAAATTGTGCACAGGCATAAAAAAAGGAAAAAAAACAAACAAAACAAAACAGGTGTTTTTTTTTACCTGTACTATTTCCCATCTACTCTGATTGAAGCTTTTACACCCACTCATGCTCAGAGAGATGTCAGAGAACAATAACAACATCACAAATAGCTTTTAATCACGAGCGAGCCCAAAGACAACCCCAGGCAGACTCATTGATCACCTGACATGAAAAATGTCTACGGCTTGTTAACAATGGGTCAATGTTTCGAAACAGAGAGAGGAGAGGAAGGTGTGTGTGTGTGTGGGGGGGGGCTCTATCCAAAGCTGAAAAGACTCAAGTGAGTCAGCCGACCACAAACACCTGTGGCACCCTCAACCCCCCCACACCGAGAGACACACACACACACACACACACACACACACACACACACCAAATGCCCAACATAGTGCCTGAGTTTTAATAAGAGTGAGACCAGTTAAAGAGGATGCCTCTGTGCCCCAACAATGGGGAGATGGGTCATCACAGGAGGCTGGATCAGAGCCCAGCAGGCTGCCATCGAGCGACTCACGCTGGGAGATGGATGTAATCCCTCCGTATTAGAGCAGTGAAACGGCACGGTCCGCAAATCCCCCCTCTGGCACCCTGGAGAACAAAGAACAGAGAGAGAGAGAGAGAGGAAGAGAAGGGAAAAGGGGAGAGAGAGAGAGAGAGAGAGAGAGGAAAGCCAAGAGAGAGTGCAGAATGGTTTTAGTGTGCGTGCAAACTGTTGAATAGACATCAATCACGAGTAAAATAACAGAATGGAATGAGGTATAACAAAAAGATACATTTGTATCACGATTTTCCTGAGGATAATGACCGGCATTTTAACTCAAATTAAACGGTGAAATCCTTCCCAATCCTCGTCGGCTGTGAAGAATGTGTTTTACATTCACAGGCTAACCATTCCCTTTCAAGGGGCTGAGACAAGAAAGGCCGTAACTACGGTTAAAATTAGGGTCAAGCTGTAATTTTCATCTTTTGAAGTGCAGTCGCCAGGGTACAATTAAAAAGTATTGCTCACGCTGTAAAGCTGTCCCTCGGAGGACTCTGTCCTTCAGCCCAGGGTTAATTAGTGTTTTCCCTTTATTTCAATTTTACCGTTAAACGTCTGCTTTTATTTTACACATGGGGTCTCAAGGCTCAGGCTCTTTGTTGATGTGAGGAGACAGGAGGGATCCTCAGAGATACTGTAGGTTGCACTGAGGTGGAGGAAGGGG
Source organism: Limnothrissa miodon (assembly GCA_017657215.1). Classification (NCBI taxonomy): domain Eukaryota; kingdom Metazoa; phylum Chordata; class Actinopteri; order Clupeiformes; family Clupeidae; genus Limnothrissa; species Limnothrissa miodon. The sequence continues at coordinate 327,993 of JAGFZM010001826.1, read as the reverse complement.
AGGTAGGTTATAGCTATTGGGTCATATTGCCACAGAGATTAGCCCCCCACCACTTGGCCTGAGTGACCCAAGTCACCGATAAGCTTTATGAGGCTGCGCATTAACATGCTCAGTCATTCCCCCCCCACCCCCCTCGTTCATCAAACACGGCGAGCGGCTAACCGGCCCGGTATGAAGTGAGCTGGTCGCATACGCTGACCTTAATTACCAACGGGATGGGCGGCTGTTATCTTTGTTCAGTTGAATGACACAATGAGCAATATATTAGCTTCAATGACCGCAATAATGAGTGTGGTGCAACCTGTAGTGGGGATGCTTGCAAAATTAAAAAAGGGGGGGGAGGGAGGGTTTCACTTATCCGTGTCTTCCAAACGATAATTGGGTAGGGCTGCAGAAACGCAATAGACATGTGAATAATGCCAAATGGTTGTATTGCAGTGCTTATGTTCCTGGAGAAATGATCATAGGCTTTGAATGGCCAGTGGCATAAAAAAGGGACCATTTGTCCAGGAGGGCTGGAAACACATCCGGAACTTGGGCTTTTTTTCATTCCCATTGGCTCAGAGATCTGGTGACACCACACAAATGGTTGATTACAGTCAATAGGCCTTGTCAATATGTCTTCCATGATAAATGGTAATAGCCCAGGTGTTGTCTTTGCACAGAGGGACCTGTGCGTGTTGATGGGCTGGAGAGAGAGAGAGAGAGAGAGAGAGAGAGAGAGAGATTGCTTAATGTCCTTCACCAGCATGTTCTCTGAGCTCTTTTGGTGTTTGCATTTCTTGTCACGCTACAGTTAGTGCCGTAAATTAACCTCTCCGAGCCCTTGGTGCTCATACTGGTCTTTTCAACCAGAGCAGAACAAACTGCATTATGCAATGCACTGAGGAAAAAGAACATGGTGTGTAGACAGAGGGAAAAAACATATAGCCTAGCAGCTGAGGGCTGTGCATCTCGCCATAAGATGTGATTTTTATTTTATTTATTTATTTATTTTTTTGTACCTCTTTTAAAACATGCATGTCCTATGTATTCAGCAAACTGTACAATTCAGATTTTTTTTTCC
>JAGFZM010001826.1:314427-321927 GCA_017657215.1 Limnothrissa miodon | reverse complement strand
ATTCAGATCAGAGCGCAGCATGAACCGAACACGTATGGGGTAAAGACGAGAACATGTGCTGCGCACGCAAGAAGCAAAGCCTCTGCCATAGAAGAGACAAATGCCCCCTAATCGACTCTAATCAACACACCACTAACCTCTACCACCGTCCATTCAAACCTCTATGGCCTCCTGCAGCTTCAGAATCAAACACACGACACCATCAGATGAACATGAACGTTCAAGTCAAGTTTGCATAACAAGATGTGCTCACATTTTGGCCTACTCACACCTCACATCCACACTTCTCCTCCACATTGTTCCTCTCGTCTATGAACTTCAGATCTATCTGTCTCTCTCTCTCTATTTCTCTCTCTCTCTCTCTCTCTCTCTCACCCGGCCACAAACCCACACCACAGACCCACACCATGTTTTATTAATTCAGCATTTCATCATTCCATCATGCCCACAAGCGCTTTTGAAGTGAGTCCGTAAGCCATGCCCCTTATTTTTCTATCTATTTAATTGAGCCAAAAGGCTAATAACCCTTCGCTCTGCCTGTGCAGTCCTCATCACAGAGGTTCTTCCTCTCCCGCAGGCCTCCCTGCTGTGAGGGAGCCAGGCTGAATGAAGCTTTACATGGAGCTCAAGGGCGGCCCAGGGAAGTCGCCCTGCAGAGAACACACCACGCTGTTACCAACCACGAGCAGCAGTTCTCACTTCATCTGAAACAGATGCAAAATGATACCCGAACTATGCTAGAATGATGCTCCTTATTGGTTGGACTTTGACTAAGGGATTTAGTCGGGCAGTCCACACACAAGGCCACACACACTAGTCCACACACTTGTAAGTGCGTGTAAACAAGTGCATACTAATAATTTTATTTCCACTTTATTACATTTCAATTCTTCAAGTAGCTATCGTGACACATATGGCCTGTACCTAAGCTTTCCGTTTACAATGGTCTGATAAACACACACACACACACACACACACACACAACACATGTGGTGAACACAGACGGGAAGGCTGATGAGAGCCATGCACAAGAGCACCCAATTCCTTCCTGATGAACATTCCAAAAACACTTGGCACAAATATGCCAGACTGCCAGGACTCTCTGTTGCAGTAGCAATCAGTAGAATCAGCATGACCAGAGAGGAGAGAGAGAAAGAGAGAGGGAAAGGAAGAAAAGAGAGAGAGAGAGGGAGAACAAAGAGACACTTCCAGGAAAAATGCCCACTTAAATAAGAAAAGCTGTAATCCCTTGTTTGCATTGGAATCGATGCTCTATTGACTACGGAGTAATTACATAACACTATTGGTATTTATGGCAGGTACGATTGATTCCTTAGCCCTCATTTCCTCCAGTGAGGAGTCATTTTGCCTTCCCCACTCACCTTGACAGAAGGAGAAACAGAAAGAGGGATTCAGAGGAGGAAGTGTGTGTCTGTGTGTGTGTGTGTTTGTATATTTTTGAGAGAGAGAGAGAGAGAGAGAGAGAGAGAGAGAGAGAGAGAATAAGCAAAATGAAGACAACTCAATAGCCTAACTGTCCGCTATTGGGATTTGCCTGTGCAGTTTCTGAGAATTTGACTTAGGAGCTTTCTGGCTCCAAAACTCCATATTTCCTGGCTGGGCAAACAAGCCATCAGTGGGGCTTTGTGGGTAAGCAGAGAGTCCGAGCCATTTGAAGTCCAGAGATGAACTTCATTAGTCACACGCATGCACACATGAACAAACACACAGCACACCCTTTGGACATGTCTCATTAAATTCAGGTGAGCAGATTAATTAAAATGATATTTAAATCCCAGGGGACTGCAAGCTTGAGTACTACACGAGTGTGTGTTTGTGTGAGTGTGTGAGTGTGTGTGTGTGTGTGTGTGTGTGTGTGTGTGTGTGTGTGTGTAAAGCATGCACACACACACACACACAAGAGCGCCACATGCACACAAAGCAGTGAAAAGTGCACAAGATCACTTTTTGCTGGTGTGCACAAACTCCTCGGGTGACCTATTTGAAATCGCAAACGCAGAGTATAACCTATATCCACAGATCCGTTCTCAGGAGTGTGCGTGGGCTACAATTAGCTTTCCTTTCAATGCTCAGAACAGACACCGCAGTCATTAAGAGTAGGAGGAGCTGATTTAGGTTCCCCCATGACCTTGAGGTAGTGCCCCCCCACCACCACCACCATCCTTTGTAACTGGCTGCTTGACCTCCCCCACTGCAACTATAATAGACCTCTGTGGGCATGGTTTGTTAGCCTTGTGTAATTTGTTCCATAACTTTACCGATTGTTCAGAACTGTCCTCTGTGTCTCTGTTGGCTCTAATGTGATGCACTGCAGGAGGCTGTAATGTGACTGTAGGTATCATGGGTCTTGTAGGAGGAAGCTCCCAGAGACGTGGGTTTGTCAGAGGCCTTTGTTTTCGGTGCAAATACTTGAATACGGAGGATTGTGGCTAGACGTGCAGACACTGTTGATGTTTTTGTTACGACTCCCAAACCAAACCCCTAATTCAATAAATATATACCTCATTGAAATACCTCATTCCTATGGTGATAAAGAGTTAAAACATACGGTTACAAAATCAATTCCTGTATCAAATCATTCTGAATAAAATCTCTTGTAGAAAAGATGAAACTGAAAAAGCATGGGTGAAGAAGGTGGGTGGAGGGGGTGGGGGGGTATCAACCATTTTCCGTGAGCGAGCCCCTTGCTTGACCTTCACCTGTGTGAGGCAAATTGCATTTGAAAATGACAAGCCATTCATCTCCTCTGCACGTGTTGGATCATTTGGCTAATTTAATGATTAATAAGTTTAACACCTCTTAATAATTTCATTTGGCCCCCGTGATTGAAATAGCGGCGAGGCGAGCAGCTAGCCGCGCCCCGGGAGGAACGGACGGAGATGAGCCGGGGCCTCGGCCTTGGCTCCGAGGCTGACATCACATCTCCCGTTTCCAAGAAAACCCCCCTGAGGAGGCAGGAGCAGTCTATTACCATCCTGACCTTTCCTCTGGCCTGGGACTACCATTAAAACGCAGTCCAGAAAGCCTAGAATTGATTAAGATGGGTTATCTCTTATCTTTTTTTTCTTCTTTTTTTTCTTTTTCTAAGGCTAAAAGGAAAATATATATTCTTTCATTTGAAAAAATGTCTTGAATTATTAATGCCGCTGAATACATACTAAGTGTTAAGCCTTGATGTCCTTTTTCTCCATTTTTTTAATCTCTTTGCTCCATTTCTTTTCTCGGAGTGGGGCATTTTGCGGGGGATGAAGTTCAGATGTAATGTAATCTGTTTCATCTGTGGTCCGCGGTAATGTTGATTTTTTTTCTCTAATGTGCAAACATCCTCCAAGTGCAAGCTGTTAAGATTTGCTTGTGTTACGGCTTGAAAATAAAAAGACAAGCACAAACACAAACGGGACTTTAATTTAGTGCTCTCCACATATTATTAAACAAACTCTCTGGCAGAGAGCAAATATGATCACGATTGAGGCTCAGTCCCTGAGTTAAAACCGAGCGCTGCAGAGCAAGTTCATCTAGCCTGACCTGACATACAATGGGTGTGAATGAGACTTGAAAGCTCTGAGGGACCTGTTTCAACAACTTGAGAATTTTAGAATTTAGAATTCAGAATTGAGCTGACTTAACATCCTGACTCAGTCGCTCCCCCAGAGGATCACTTTTTCTTCCCCCTGCAGATTTCTGTTCATTTTCACATAGTTTTCTTTTCCATCCGTCAATCATTCTTGATATCGTCGTACACTGCCGGTATTCTTAGAAAGAAGATTTAGATTTAGCTGACCTCTTCAGGAAAGTCAAGCTGAGGAGCAAGTGACTTGGGGTGGCTTGGGGTGACTCAGAAAACATGCGCAGCACTTTCTACTACATGCGAGTAACATGTGAGTTAGGGGAAATCGTGTGATAGCAGCTCCACAGGTTGAACATGACACATTTCAATTTCAAACCACAGTCCATTTCTCGCCTTGGCTTCCTCAAGCCCACACACCCACTTGGGCGTGTGCGATCTTAGATTTGCTAAAAAAAAAAAATAGCAACACACAGGTTTTCGCTTTGTGGGAAAGTGTGTGACTGGAACCTGAAATAGATGATTCAGTACATGATTAATGCAAAATGTTTCATTTTTATAGGTCATGTGTGGTCTCGAAGACCTGTTGTGCCGCAGGATAATGTCAGTTATGTCACTAAGTGTGAACTAACTGTGAATTTGTTATGTTATAATGACAGGGGTGCACATTTGTGAAGATAAAGCTAGGGTGATGTAAGACAGGAGGTACAATGAAAATCTACTGGATAACCTGATAAAATCATCTGACAACATGAGCTTAGCTTACAAAATATTGAATATTTGATGTGCTGAGGCTGTCTAACTTTACTAGGGCCCTATGATTTCCGCGATGCGGTAAACGCGAACGGAATCATGGAATCTAGTCATAAAAACAGAATTTACTGATAAACACAGAATCTAACAGAATTATATTATTAGCATTATTAGCATTATAGCGTTCGCACTTACAAGACAAACACTGTTTCTGCCCGCATTTGTCACAACTTTCAATTTCAATTCTCCGAGGTTGCCAAGAGACAATATCTTGTTAATCACGTGAGTTTGTTTCCAATCCTCACAGATGCGAGGGATATGTCTAAACGTTGCCAGCCTCTGCTGCAAAACCAGAAGCTTCTAAAAAGTTACTAACGATTAACCAAAGATTTTAGAGCGGAGAGCTCTAGAATCTTTGCGATTGACTGCCAGATTTCAGGCAGAGCTATATCCAAACAATTATTATGCATCTGGCCAACAACTTTTCTGCAAATGCTACTAATTTAAGTAGCCTATTAAGTCAATGAAGTTGAGCTGTATAATGAAAAATGTTGTAATGGACTTTTTTTTCCCCAAACTATTTTTGGACATCTACTTTTGAGTTAACATATATTTCTGTATGTTTTAAATTTAAACTGCTCATTTGATATGAGTGGTTGTGTTTGTCATTGACTTTTAAAGCTAAATATTGATTAAAATTGTAAATTTTTGCTTTTTTTCCCATGCACACCAAAATTAGACACTTATTAAGGTAAGGCCACACCAATAAAATTAGTTGGTTCTCGGATTCGCCGCTTGAAAAAAATGCAAAATGAAATAAAAATAAAATTGAATTCGAACTCACACGAACATAAAAAACACCGTGGCTGATAGCTATAACACTGAAAAAAAAAAGCATTGCCGCGTTCACGTGACGTCGAAAACCAATCAAATCGCGCCTTTCACTTCAGAGCGCAAGAGACATGATCTGAGGAAAGATGCCGGTGGATCCTGCTAGGCCAGTGTTTGCAATTATTAGAATATTTGATCAGAAGAGAAAAACATTTGACAAGTGCATTGAAATTAAAGAGGATGAGAACTCTGCGCAGTTGTAGGCTACTCACGGTGCCGAGAGCAGTATGCTTGTGCAACTTTGTGGAGGTGAGTTTGATATTTCATCGATTGAGAGGCGAAAAAAAACCCATTCAAAGTGTTTCGCCATCAAAATCAATCAATAAATAAATGAATAGCAAGTAGCATGTGTCTACACACTCACATCCTCGCGCGCACACACACGCTTCTCTTTCTCATGCAAAAAACCCGTCTCTTTTCTAGATTCACGTGACTGCACGTTGATGAATATCCATCTCCGTTGCGCTGATCACGGAGTTTTAGTCACTATCTAATCGCTATCTGGTGAATCAATGAGATTTTGACGTTGTGACAAAATGAGTTTGAACGTAGGCTACAGCAGTCTAGACTTAGTCATACCTCAATCCACAGCAAGATGGTGCTTAGATTCACAAACTTTTAAATAAATGACAAACCGTCAAACCTTTACATAACATAGAATGACAGAATTATGAATTTGTACATTGCCTAAAACCTGCATGACAAAAAGTGTGCTGTGAGGTGTGAAAGTTAAGTTTATAAATTAGGCCACATCTATTTTCCTAAACACATGAGTAAATGTCTGCAATGAACATTAACGGTGAATGTGCTGATTTACAGAAATTTTTTTTTATTTTTATTTTTATTTCGCTCGCTCGCTCCATATTTTTCCAGAAAAAATCCGAGAACCAACTAATTTTATTGGTGTGGCCTAACTAAATATTATTATAACGTAAAACACAGAATTCAGAAAAATGAAAATGGATAAAGTGGAATTTCAGGAAAAAATAAAACAGAATTTGGGAAAAAATAAAACAGATTTCATAGGGCCCTACATTACAGACTCTTCTTAGTGTCAAATCAAAAATGCCTTCCAATGTCATCACATTCACAGGCAAACTCATTTCAGGCCTGTTGTTGTCCTTCAATGGATATGTGTGTTATTCAAGTGAAGGAGAGGTTAAGTCAACACCTCTCGCCCCCTTGTCCCTATTCCAAAGGCAATAGGAGTATGCTGAAGGACAGTGTACAAATCAGATGAGATTCGAATGAGCTCAGAATTAAGGTTATGGCTCGGGCACCTCTTCCTAGTACATGTGTGTTGCCAGTCATGACTTTTTGTCTGGCTACCCCACACCAATTTTTTATCCCTCCCCACACCACCCCTCACCCCCACTTCACCGTGTAGTTTTCCTCCCACTGTGCCTGTTCACTTCACACATCACTATGGATGACCCATGCTGACCAAGGTCAAGCCAGAGCAATGGTACTCATCTCGGTTTGATTAAACCAACCGCAGCTCAGACAGGCAGAGTTAAAACCCAAGCACAACAAGGGTGGTGGTGGTGTGTGTGTGTGTGTGTGTGTGTGTGTTTGTGTGAGGGGGGGGGGGGGGGGTTAAAAGGAGAGAAGGAAGAAAAAGAGGTGGAAGACCTCCAGACAACCTTGGTGGTCTTGGTTTTCAGCACCTGCGAAACAACGGAGCTGAGATTTTGATCTTGGTGCACAATGCCATTGTAGGATTTCAATTATCAGTGGGAGTCGAGCGAATCACTGCACATGTGACCTGCGATGGAGGGTTTGGTATTCCTGAAATGCTTTTATCAGACAGAATGACTCCTAAAAAATAATTATCTAGTATAATACACAAGTACTCTGTGCACTTTGTTAATTTAAGAGACTATATTTTAGCTGTCCACAGACTGTACATTTTACTGTTCGCTGCAAATCATGTTCCAATTATGTAAAAATGTATAAATTATTTTTTTTATAAGACTACATAGTTTGTGATTGTATCACTGTCTAGTAATCACTGTCTAGTGGCATGGCAATATCTAAAGCCACAGCGTACAAATGCATTTACTAAAACTGGTTAATATGCAAAATCATTGCATCAAGGGTGGAACATTTTTTCCATCACAAAACACAGGTGGCATCTGATTGTGTGTGTGTGTGTGTGTGGTGCGTCTCTTACAGCATGTACACCTGACACCTGTGTAGACTCGCAATTAAGCACACATACTGCACACACACACACACACACACACCTGCAAATGCACACACTTTCTCTG
>JAGFZM010001826.1:293745-306858 GCA_017657215.1 Limnothrissa miodon | reverse complement strand
CACCCACTCCCAGGCTGCCCCCCACCCCACCCTCTACCTCACCTCGCTCCCCTGCCTCCATTGCCCAGATGCATGCGACCACATTTATCAATGAGAATAAGTGATGTTTTGGAATGGGTGGACGAGTGTGTCCGGGCAGGCGGATGGTCTCATGTGTTGACGCTGGGCTGCTCGGGGGGACTAATGAGGTGTGGCATATCAGCCTAAGTGGCTAATGAGCTGTGAAGTCATTAGTGCGGCCTCTCTCTCTCTCACACACACACACACACACTTTCCATCCCACCTTCCTTATTTTTCTGCTGTTTTTTTTTCGTAGGACAGTCTTCATCCCCTCTTCCTCTCACTACACCCCCAGAGCCCTCCATCCCCTTCGCCATTTCCTGCTTGTGTCTGTCTTTTCCAATAAAAAACATTTCCAGGCATTTGATTAGTCATGTTGGCTAAGTATATCTGTCAGCTTTCCCACACACACAAACACACACACTTGTGTGCTTGCAAGCATGCTCACACAGACACACACACACACACACAAACACACACACGCAAACACACACACACACACTTCCAAATCTGTCTGTCAGTGCACAACACAAATATATTACTGCAGATAGTAGATTTACATACATATATTTTTTATAAATTCATCCACATTCTAATTTCCTCCGAAGTCTATGCATGTGGCAAATAGCGCTGATTAGCAAAAGTCAATGACAGTATTTGAGATGCCTTTTGAGGTTCTCTTACTAGAAAAGAACAAGGCAAGCCCAGCATGTGTGTGTGTGAAGTGTGTCTGCAGTCTGGCAAAACATGATGAGAAAAACAGGAACAGAGCCGTATGTTCACACATGACCTCCGAGGCTTTGAAGCCAACTCTTCCTTTGTCTTTTTCTCTCTGTTTATCTCTCTCTCTCTCTCTCTCTTTGACTCTTTCTGTCACTCAGGCATGTGCACTCTCAAAAACATACCGTCGCGCGCACGCACACACACACACACACACACACACACACACACAAACTTTTTTGTTCACTGTTTGTGTCATTCTCATTGAGAAATGCCCTACAGTATCCAGGTCATTAACACATTAAAGGCCACCAGTTGTCTCAGCAGTAGCCCAACTGGTTGTAAACAGTTCCAAAATAGAGAAGAAACCTTCAGCAGAAAGACAAAAAACAACATAAACACCTCTGAGCATGACCACACAACAGTGTTATTATTTTGTGTTACTCCTTTACACAACCATATTCAATCAACACCTGCTTCAGGTTTACACTGAATCACATTCACTTTCAAATAAAAAACGTTTCTTTTTATTTATTTATTTTTTTACAAAAAAGTATTACTCATCAAAGGGTCTGAAATGACGTTCATGATTTGAGCTCCAGTAAGCTGCCCTTATCTGTAATGGGTGTTAAGAATCCCTTTGTGATGACAGGTGTGGGGTGTGAAGGTTGGGTCACACACAGGTCAATGTCAGTGCTATTTCAGATCGACTTGGCCTGTAAGATCAGAGGCTAGTGCAATGCACTTGGCATTCTTGTTTATTGTTAATTTATTTTTCAACAGATAGCATCAATATTGCCATTTAAGTTATTGTTACACAGACACATGTCTGGAGGTTATTCAGAAGGTGTTTTTTTTTGTGGGGATCTGCAAAAGGAATTCTGACTACGGTAACAAAGGCTTTAAACATGCTGACCAGCTTGCTACAAAATGATCAGCAAAGGATAGAGGCGATATGTCTGAAATGAATTATAATACATCTATTCAGCTTATTACATCTAATCTTTCCTTGCACACATGCAATATTTCACCTGAGTTTGCATTAAGGTCAGAATAAAAGGAAATACAGAGGAAGGAATAATTTTGACAATGCATGTTTATATTGTTTATGGGCACAGGTGTAGGTATGGTCTGTGCAAGTGGCAAATTGATGAGTGCTAACATTGAAACAGCACCACATTGGAAATTGCTGGATGAGAAAGCTCTCTCTGTTCCCCCTGCCTTTCCCTTTCTCTCTCTCTTTCTTCCCCCTGTCCTCTCTCTCTCTCCCTCTCTCTCTCTCTCTCTATCTCTTTCTCTCTCTTGCCCCTCCGCATCTCTCTGTGTCTCTCTCTCTCTGTCTGTCTTCCTTTAATTTAACAGATAAATAAGATTGGGGCTGCAGTCCCCCCTACAAGTGCTGGTGTGGCGACTGGAGACTTTGCATTCCCCGCTTGGTTCCTGGGGGGATGTGAGATTTTAATTGATGTGTTTGCGAGGAGTGAGGAGCCTGTGATTTAGAAAACAGCTGTGTGAATGGCCAGGGAGGGACTCACTATCACACTGCCCTGGATATGTGAGTAAGAGAGCAAAAGACAGGAGAAAAACAAGAGGACAGAAATACATGGAAAGAGAAAGAAAGAAAGGAAGAAAGAAAGATTGAACAAAGAAAGGAATGCAGGGAAAGAAGGATGGGGTGACATGGAGAAGTAAGAGGGGGACAAAGAAAGACAGAAAAGGAGCGTGCTGAACGGATGACAGAGAGGCCCCCTTCAGCACCTGGGCGTGCGTGGAGTCCAGCTGGCAGGCAGCTGCTCTGGCTCTGAGGTCAGCGTCTCCTCCCCTGGGCCCGGAGAGGTAGGCGGTGGGGGTAGGGGTGGTGGTTGGGTAGGTGCAGAGGAGCTCCAGGGGGATCCAGGTGGCACAGAAAACACTGGGTGGGAGGTTCGACCTGACTGCACCTGGAGGCCGGAACGTGACAGAGGCTACAGGAACATTCCCACTGAGTCCCAGATTCCAAACAGGAGCGTCACAGCCAAGGGATCCACCATGGATGAGACCATGCAATGACAATAAGAACCGTTTTTTTGTGTTCAGAGTAATGTACAAGACATACACGGAACACTTACATAGTCTATGCATTTGTTAGATGCTCTACGCAGCATAAAGGAACTTATCACACAAAGACCCAATAGTCATTATGGCCCAAAAAATATATGTTCTTATAGAAAGTATAAGAATAAATGTATTCTTACTATTCATGTACAGTATACACAAGTTTTAAATAAGTACTGTGCTCAATCACCGGAGCTCAATCACCGGAGTATGACAGCCATGCTGAAACTGTTTCAAGGTGTTCAGCACTGTAAGACAGTGAAGTGAGAGAAGGCAAAAGAATGTGAATAATTTGAGTATGATAATTTGAGAGGGGATTAAAACCACACAGCTCTCCCTTGCTCTCTCCTACTCTGCAAGCCTCTGTTGTCTTTCCCTCCCCCTCAGCTCAACCGCAGCGCACCTCCGCAAGCAGGTGTTGATTAAATGCTAGATAACCAACTGCCAGACCCTCCAAAAGTTCACTGCAGGCTATACACATAGGCTCTTTTTCCCATCAGTCCTTGTGTCTGAACACGTTTGCTGCCTCTTTCCATCTCTCCCTCTCTCTCTGTCTCTCTCTCACTCTCTCTCTCTTTCTCTCTCTCTTCCCTCAGCTCTTCTCCAGAAGCTCATCTGAGCCTGCAGCCCCGATAGCGTGTTTGTATGTAATTCCATTAACCTTTAGACAGCAGAGTGAACCTGTTTAGTCTCTCGCTCCTGACAAAGTTGACAGAGCTGAGAGAGAGAAAGACTGTGCAAGTGTGTGTGAGTGTTTGTGTTTGTGAGAGAGAGAGAGTGAGAGAGACAGAGAGAGAGAGAGAGAGAGAGAGAGAGATGGGCCTCCCACACATCTGCTGCGGGTTAACGCCGGCGTTCAGCAAACATTTACCTACAGGGAGCTCAGGCACGCAGAGACGGCGGTGGAGCCACGGTCGGGGAGGCCAAGGGGTCATTCGGATTCCCACTGACTTCACGACGGCAGCTACGGCCAGGAATGACACACTGTTATCACCTGATATATATCTGCCCTGAAATATGTCCGTGTATGTGTGTTTTTCGGTGTGTGTTTGTGTACCTGTGTGTGTGTGTGTGTGTGTGTGTGTGCATGTAAAGGAGAGTTTATTTGTGCAACCCTGCATAATACTAACATCACATCTACAATTCACCTGAGTTGTTTTCAAATAAAAGCATTCAAAATATGTGGTGCGATGGTCTCTTGTTCCAATGATTATTTCTTTATCATAGACTCTCTCGGGGGGAGGGGGCTGTTGTTGTGTAGGGGTTTTGCATTTAGAGGGGAACATTCCAATAGCATCTATACAACATGTTTATTATTTTAGTTTGAGGCTTTTGTTTGCATTGTGGTTATTGCATTTTTTTTTTTCTCGCTCACAGAAACACTCCATACACACACACACACACACACACACACAGAGAAACACAGCAGCTCTCTAAAAGCCTGTCCATCCTTTCCAAATTAATCTAATTACATGGCTCAGAGCCCTGTCTGAGAGTTTTACCCCACCTACCCCTACCCTTCTCTGCATGCTCGACCAGGCCGGCCTGCCTGCTTGTCAGTGGCTCTGCTTAGACTCTCAGATTAATCTGTCTGCCAGAGGTCCAACGACATGGTGCCTGTCAACAATATTTCACCCTTGTGGCACTACACACACACACACTCATGGACGCACACACACAAACAAACTCCAACACACACACACAAACACACACACACACACATAAACACATACACACACAAACACACACACACACACATACACACACACAAACAGGAAGGAAGGAGGAGGCGAGGTAGTCTGCGACCCAAGTTTATAGAGTTGCCAATTCGGCTCGTGCAACGATCCTTTCTACTGACAGTGTTGAATTGTTTGCCTATAAAGCCTTAAATGTCACTGGCATGCGGGCTTCCGAGTCTTTCACGGAGAAAGCTCTCGGCCATTTCCCCACTAATCACCTATTCGAGCGCAGCTGGTCAGAGAGTATACAGAGCCACAGATGGGTGGAGGTGGGTGGAGGGCAGGTTGTGGTGTGGAGAGCAGGGTGTAGGAGTCGTGATAAGACATATAAATGGTCCTGGGGTTTGGTGGACCGCACCGCAGTGATTAAGTGACCGCGCCTCGGCCCGTCGGTGATGAAAGAAATCCCCTCTCCGCCTCCAAACGGCACCGGCAGCAGCTGAGCCTGCTCCAGAGCCCAGAAAGCTTGACCGTGGTTGTGGGAGAGCTTAAACCAGCCTGGCCTTGGGAAAGCAGCTCCGACACGTGTCTCAAAGACGGCACCGCCCCAACACTGGGCCACATGGAGCGGGTAGGCACAGCGCGGGGCTGCCAAAAGGGCCTGGATTGGAACGGTAAAGAAAGCCCTCACAGTCAAGACTCCTCTTTGGAGACGGAGATGCGTCTGACAGGCTTGGTGGGAGTGTGGAGTGGTGTGTGTGTGTGTGTGTGTGTGCTAGGACGTTTGACGGCTCTCGTTAAGGCTATCGACGTTTTTTTAATACTGCCGAGTGCTCTTAAGATCTACCCCCCCAACCCTAATCAACACCACCACCACCACCACCCTCCCACTCCGCCCTCCGAAGACTCCCTGTGTTCTTAATAGGTGATCGCTCACGCGATTCTGGGGCTTAAGCAAGCTCCGCCGTACCCACGCTCCCCCGCCATTAACCTGTTACCTGCCAGACAGCATGATGGGAAAATGTGCGCTGCCCGGCCCCCAGCTCTCCTAGCAACAGCATTTCTATTGATCGGGAGCCTCCATGCCAAATCCCCACTCACAAGCTTGCGTTCACAACACACACGCTCGCTCAGAATCCATCATTTCAGGGAAGTTAGGCTCTTTCTTCGCCCCCTCACAAGTTAACTTCAAAAAACTTCCAGCGTGTGTCCTACATTCGCTATCTCTAATTGGGTTAATGAGACTTGGCTTAGCACATGGTGGTGTGGGGCAAAACCATGATGAAGCTCAACATGAAGCTCCTCGTGTCGTGTAGTCAAAAGCGATTCTGTACATGACCGGCGTGAGCGGTCGCTCAAACACAAGCACTCCCACTGTGAGACTATGTCACAGTGAGAGTCGTGTCACACTGCACATGAATCATTGTGCAATAGTAAGTTCCAGGAATTCAGGGCCGAGGCATATTTAGAACTGAAAGAAAACTTTTCATTTGCATATTGGTCTCAGTCCTGCTCCACCTCAGTCATCCTCAGAGTGGTGTTCTGTCTGTCTCTTTTGAGTTTCTTTTTAGTTCTCTTTTTAGTTGTTTATTTGTTCGAGGGTAACATGTTAACACTGTTTGGTATTAGTCTACTGGATAGACCATTCTTTGTCTCACTTACATACAAATTGTCACCTTCATTTAACCTTAGCTTACCCCTTCACAAGCAGATTCACCATCTTGTTAGTGTGGAGGGATGGCAGTAGTGTCACAAGTGTATCACCGGAAACCACTATCTGAATATCTGCAAGAGGTCAAAGTCAAAAGGAAAAACAGAATGTTCCTCTGAGCAGTCTCACCCACCAGATGAAAGAATATGATACCAGAACATTTGTCTCAAGGGTATTTTTAGAAAGGATTTCATGTGTGAAAAATTGCGAAAAATGTGAAAGGTATGAAATTGACAATATTACAACAGTATACTGTAGTTATTCTAACCTAAAAAATGTTGATTAATGATAATACATTGATTAATTTTCGCCATATTTAGTTTATCAACTATTTCAATGTCATAAAAGATTACCATAAATGATGATGTTTAGTTTAATGAAGTTTATTCTTTATAACTGTACCTATCATTGTCTCTTATGTTAGATTAAGATTCATAGTGTTCAGTTATAGTCAATTGGACATCTGAAAAACGAAGTCCAGTTGCTTATGAACACTATGACCACCATGACCTGGTAGACGGAGAATCTTCAGATTCCTCAGATTCGATTAATATGATTATTGCAGGAAACTGTATCTGGAATGATATGGCGTCCAAAGACAGTGGCATGTTTACCAGCGGTTGCTGCTCACTTAGAGACAGCAGAGAGATATTTCCAATGTACCTGTTACCAGAGTGTACCAACCTCATGATAAAACCGCTGCAAACTGATTTCCTGCTTTGTTCTTTCCAGTTGAAGCATGCTATCAGAAGCACACAAACGATCTTTGAAACGAATCGGAACAAAAGAGACGAGTGGAAATCCTTAATTACATATGCAATTAGATGATAAAGTTAAAGAAGAAAAAAAGAACGAGCAGATACTCTTGATGGCTCACTCACGGACGAGATGGTTTAGAGATTGATAAGTAATGGAACCTCTTTTTTTTCTTTTTCTTGAGTGATCCATATGTAATTCGATCAATGCTCACATTTTACTATTTAGCTTTTAATATGAAAAGATTAAAGGTTGCCCGGAAAAGGATTAAATATTAATTTAAAAGGGCAGCAGTGTGCGTCCACTCCATCCGTGAAAAGGATTAAGGAAACTAATTAGCTGAAATTTGCATCCCGGGCTAATTGGGCGTGTACGTTACGGAGGGCGTTGGAATCTTGAGGGGGTTCAAGGGAGTTTGCCTCCAATCTTGTTTTTTCATCTGTCCGCCCAGTCTGGCAAAGGAGAAAGGAATGAAATGGGATTGCGAGGAAATTACCCCATCTAATATGTACAAGCCAAAAGGGGCTAATTGAACTCTCCGTGGTAAAAATTGACATAGCCTTCTTCGGCCATTTGAAAAACTCTTAAAGTAATTTTCATTTCGAGACGCCATTAACCTCCTGGCATACGATGATAACACGGGCGATAAATGAGTTATTTTGGTTAAAAAAAAAACTTAATCCTTACGACAAGGTAAGGTTCCGGCTACACTGATAGATCAGTATCCTGAGAGTCATTTGCTGTCACTATAGAGTGGACTGTGAATGTCTCTTCCTCTCTGCCTCCCCACTGGCCACTGCCAAAGCTACTCAGCCGTGAGTGTCACATGGCCACTGAACCCGACAGAAAACAACTGCTCACCTGCAAACAGGCTGCAAGTGGACAGGTGGGCGGCCATATGCAAAGGACCATATAAGCAGTGGGGTGTGTGTGTGTGTGTGTGCGTGTGTGGGGGGAGGGGTCCCAAGCACACACTCATCAACCGTCCAGTGTACATTTATTGTGTGTGTGCTCATGCTTGCGGGCACCCTTCCCTTGGTTGTCGCCAGTGCATGGCTGTGAACACAAGAATGTGTGTGTGTGTGCGTGTGTGTCGCTGACAGAGTGTGTTGTGTGGGTGGGTGAGTGAGTGAGTTAGTGAGGTGCGCACACAGGAGTGGCTCTCGGACATGTGACACATGCGAGCGGGTAGGGCCATGCTGCGGGTGGAAAAAGGAGTGGGAGTTTGTGAAAAACGCTCTGAGCTCGATTGTCACACACGAACCCAACTGCCTTTTTATACATATGTATTCACACACACACACACACACACACACACACACACACACACACTGTTATACTGACTGAACTAAACCCATCTCACTTAACCGATAATGCCTTGCGGTCGGAGTGTCACTACAGCATTTGCCATAATGACCCATTTAGCTGAATGTCAAGGCATGACAAACACTCTCATGACCATTTCTATGCAAGGCTCCAGCCATGACATTTCTGCTGTACAGACTAAATTAGGAGCCCAATATCTCACCTGGTGACTACTACCATCAGGTCACACGGTGACAGTACCTGGAATTGCTCTTTGCTTCAAATGGACCCAGCAAATGACAATCAGGAGGTCAATTTATTTAAAAAAAAAAAGGAATTACAGGGTGAAACGGTCAAGTCTATCCATATCTCTGCATTAAAGACAGCCATGTAGCACTCGGAAAGGGCATGGCGGTGTGACTGCAGTCAGTCTCGGGCACAGACGAGTGCATTTGAATATCTGACAGACGATGAAAGTGCTGCCATTAAAACGTCCGAAGCATGTTTCAGGAGTGAAATGGGGAGATAAAACCAAATTCCCCGGGGTAATCAATATGACTGTGAATTAGCTTAGGGTTTAGAGGAGAGCCCTCGCTTTTAAAAACCCTCCTCTCCTCGGCTTCACAACCTTGTGGAAACAAGGCAAAGCTAGATGTCTTTTTTTCTGCCCCGTGCATGTGCCGTGAAAGCTCCGTTGTAAGCGTTCTTTAAACCCGGTGTGTGGAGGATGAGCACTTAACATGTAAATTGCGTGACCTCCACGGTGGATTCAATCCTATAGCGCGATCACAGCGACTCTGAAGATTTCCCACCCGCAGCTTCTGATCTAGACACTGCGACCTATGGCAGGGAGTAAAAGAAAACCGTCAGTAACAGAAAACAAAAACAAAACAAAGAAAAACAATAGCCTGAATCTTGCTCTACACAGAGAGTTAGAGCCTGCTCTCACTGGCCCAGGGGTTAAATTGCTGTCAAGTGGTTTGATGCTGCGCTGAAAATGATTTTGTCACAGGAACAAGGCCGAGGCAGTCAAGCTTGGGATGTCCACCCAGGGGGGTAATGAACTCACTCAGGCAAGGAAAGAAAGAGAGAGGAGAGAGACAGACAGATAGAGAGAGAGAGAGAGAAGAAGAAGAGGGAAAGAGATGGTGAGAGAAGGCGAGAGAGAGAGGATGCTGAAGATGAAAGAAGCCGTGTGAAGGGTAGCGAGCCGATTCGAAGATGAATCCCCTCGTGGTGAGAGAGTGAGTGAGGAAGTGTGGGCATGTGATACTTACACTGATCAGTATAAGAAAGACTTTGCCCTGACAGTGCCAACTGTCAACAGTGCTGGGAATCTCCTTTATGTCTCTTTTCTCTTCTGACACCTGGCCCTTGAATCCTCCTTTTCTCAGCGCACAAGCTCAAAACTTATTGTCATGCCTGATGGCGTTTCTCATCGAGCTTGTGCGTTGCATTATAAATATATGTTAGACTGTTGGGAAGTGCCCTGCACGCGTCCACGGGAGGTGGAGAGACAGGAATGATGGCTCTTTGTTCCTCTGTGTTTTAATTTCTCACACAGCTCTTGAGAGACTCGGCTCTGGTGAGACTTGAGAGGTCCAAGTCCCACTATTAACTGCTGTCATTATTTCAAGGCCAAATCAAAGACAGGAGGAAGAGTTTTCAGCCCTGTACTTCAGTCAGTAATGGACAGACGTATTGAATCTATGACTCCCTATATGAGCAATGGCTGTGGGTAATCCATAAAAAACAAACCTGAGAAAACAACAATAACAACAAAAACACTGTCAGTGACCTGTGCGCTGGAAAACAAGTGGCCTGTGAGTTAGTGCAGGGGCAAGCTTCTCTGAAATATAGACAGATAGAGCACTTGTCTGCAGTTGGAGATATATTCAGTTTGCCAACATGAGCTGTGTACAGTGTAGGCTGCTGAGGAATTTCGAGACAAATATCAACTTTCGATTTCCAAGCCAGGGTTTATGAACTCCTGACCTACTGCCCTGGGCATTAGCCCTGCCATGTGCACACACTTTGTCACTGAAACACATGCACGCAGTGGCACACGTGCAGACTACCACGCTCCGTAGAAACTGCTGAAATTGTTATATATGAGCCTTTAAAAGTAACAAATGAAGCTGGACGAGCTGATAGTCCCAGGTGTGTTTTAAAAGGTCGAGCCATGCTAACTGGCTAAATAGAAGCATTGCTATGAATTGAAGAGTGTT
Organism: Limnothrissa miodon; assembly: GCA_017657215.1. NCBI lineage: Eukaryota > Metazoa > Chordata > Actinopteri > Clupeiformes > Clupeidae > Limnothrissa > Limnothrissa miodon. The sequence continues at coordinate 296,305 of JAGFZM010001826.1, read as the reverse complement.
GTGTAGTGATCTTATATCAGATCAAGTGAAAACAACTGAATGCTGGGTATTCTCACAAGCAATGACCTCATCTCCGTACACTCTGTCCATCGTTAATGCGGAGAGAGGAAAAGAGAGAGAGAGAGAGATTGAGATGGTAGAGAGAGAAAAATATGCATAAGACGGATAATAACCACAGAACTGCAGTTATCAGTGGTCTAACAACTGAATATTTGATTCCGTCCTATTCCATTCCATTCTACGACACATTTAGAAACCAGTCCATTTTAGAGGCACATTTACGTTGCATAAAAATATTCCTATGAGTAGTCAAATCACAAAATGAAACGTCTTTATCATTCTTACACACCATTCCGATTATGTCGCCTGAGCTGAGATGATTTTCCATCTGATAACATCCTCCATGCCTCCCTGCGTAAATCAGTCATGATATCATGCTGTGGGATGTGTGAATATAAGCATTGTGTGGACATTTTCTGTGGTTAGGTTTGGAAGAAAGGGCCTTGTCAAAGAAATTATTGTCCACCGCTTGAATTACTGACAACACAAATTATAAAATGTTTCCACCCCCAGTCTGATTAGAGAATCCACTGTAGGCTTGAGTTAGATGTTGCTGTTGGAACTCTAAATAGGAGCTATCAACTACAGTAGAACTGTGCTTAAGTCACTTCTTCAAATTCTTATTTCAATTTTTACACACCAATCGTGTGTAAAAAAGTGAGGAAAGTGAGGAAATCATCTCAGCTACTCCTTGAGTTTAGAGTGGTGGTGTTTGCCAGGCATACACACATACACTGAGTTACCTCCACAAGCTTGTGCCCCCTCTGTAAGAATGTATGGCTGTCTGATCAGTGGAGCACCAAACAAATCCCTTCTTCTCACAACAAAGCACAAAAAAGACATCATAATGATTCAACAGGGATTTGGCCTGTTGGCAATAGCCTATGTCATTTTTACTGTACGGCTTTGTGACTACATATGGAATACGTGAGCAATGCATTACTCTGCTTCAGGCCTTGAATAAAAATGTCTCCAGGAAAGATATTGTATCTGCTGAATTTCACCGTGCTCCACTGTGAGTAGGCTTGTGTATACTGCCTCCATTCTATAAATCTCTTTTAAGGCCACAAGACACAACACTCTCAACAGTTATAAATAGCAATCTAATTTAATTTACCTAAGTGAGGGAAAATGGATGCTATTCCACTTGGTAATTGCCAGAGATTCATGATAACCATAGCAGAGAAAATATAGGTCACTTCCAAAGCACTGGCACATGCGGCACGCGCTACACTTTATATATTTGCAGGGAAAATAAGATTTTAAGAGGCTAATAAACATGTTAGTGATGCATCAGTGGAGAGTCTTCTGCCATAGTGGGAGGTCTCGCTATCTGTCAGAATTAAGTTCAACAGTGCGTATAGGGAAACAGTAACTACTTGCACATGCCTCTGCAAGAAATGAGCTCAGGCTTGCAAACAAGCGGGGAGGTAAATTGAGGCGGCCGCCTATACGATTTTGATGATAGAATTAACAGAGGTTAATTAAAAGAGGAAGGGTGGGGGGGGTGCATGTTCTTTCACCCTGAAAGAATAATCTTATAAAAACTGAATCAGAATCAGTCAAAAATTGAATGAAAAAATAGCATAATAAAAAAAAAACTCAATGGAGGATTTAATTAATGATGATTTCTTTTCCCCTCTCTTTCAGGCCATGCTCTGATCCTCTGCATTCCCTTGTAGAGATGGAGAGAAGCTGCTTGACTTGGACTGGCTTAGCACTCAGTCAGAGAGGATCCTGGGGAAAGGTCATTTGCCAAAGGCATTCTTGGGCAGAGGGGGTGTGTGAGCTCACCTTGGGAAATCTGCAGCACCACACACAGGACATGACACAGGGGACAAGAGGGAATCGTGTGTGGGGGCTGGGTGGTGGTGGTGGTGGTGGTAGCGGATGGTGGTGGTGGTTAGAGGGGAGGGTGAGGGGTGGAGGGGGGTGGTGGATGGGGTTGGTGGGGGAGAAACCTTCATCGTCCTTCTGGAAAATCCCTACGAAGCAGCTCTCTGGATCCTCTCCCAGAACTCTCCATATCCTTTTGACTTTTCCCTCCCCCTTTGCACACACTGCCTCAGTTCTCTACCTACTAGTTTTTACTACTTCTTCTTCTTCTCTCTCTCTCTCTCTCTCTCTCTCTCTCTCTCTCTGTCTCTCTCTCTCTTCCTGCATCACTGTTGCCGACAATGCCACACCCACTCTTCTCAAGGCCATTTCTGGGCAAGGGTAATAAAAGTCCCAGATTTCTCTCTCCTTGTGTCTGAAATGTCCAAACATGTAACCTGTATTTCTTCACCATTTGTCTCTGCGCTGCATCAACACACGGGTGCCGTCATCCTTCTCTCTCTCTTTTTTTTTTTTACATTTTATGGAAATACCTGTGAGGCCTACTATTCTCCTGACCCATATATGGCAGGCCACACCAGAAGTGGCAACAGACACTCCACACACTCCAGAGAACCAAAACATAGTCCTAGCACACACACACACACACACACACACACACACA
>JAGFZM010001826.1:280945-293735 GCA_017657215.1 Limnothrissa miodon | reverse complement strand
CACACACACACACACACACACACACACACACAGACCAACAGTGATTTCTTTTGCCTGTGCATGTGCCAACAGCAATTAATCTACACATGCAAGCACTCTGCTTTGAGCGTTGAACTCATCTAAATGGGCTATCCGTCATTAGGCACAAACTCACTCCAAATTGATAATACAAAAACTAAAAAGAAACTTAAGTAAATAGAAACTAAAGTAAACAAAACCTCCTCACGTGTTGAATGTGATGGGTGCGGAGGCATTCAGAAGACTGTACAGGAAAACTGTGGCCCCTTATAGGCAATGAGTTGAAGGGACGCTTCATGTCTGAGGTGGGCTTGTGTGTGTCTGTGTGTGTGTGTGTGAAGGGGTGAGAGTTTAGGTGAGGACGGGTTGTTAGGGGTCTGAGCGGAGCAAACCTATAAGGGCTTGTGGTGTTTGTGTGTGTGTTGTGTGTAGTGTGTGTATGTGTGTGTAGGGGTTAGAGTTTAGGTGAGGATGTGTTGCGGGGGGGCTGAGCGTAGCGTAGCTACAAGGGCTTGTGTGCGGTGCGGTGTGGAGCGGTGGGGACGGGGCCTGGCAGCGGGAGCTTGGAGCTGAGGCCTGCTGCTGATAAGACTCTAATAGTCCTCCTTTGAGGACCAGGGGCTCCTCTATCCTTATTAGTCATTTATCACACCTGGCAGCCTCGCTGAACCATAATTACTCTCCCCTTATCCCCCTGTGCTGTCATGTCCAAGAGAGGGGGGGAGGGAGCAGGCGAGGTGGTGGGGGGGGGGGGGGGGGAAGAGGGCAGAGGGGCGGGGGGGGGGGGGGGGGGGGGGGGGGGGTTGGTAGAAGGATAGAAGAGACGGGGGGGATAGAAGGAAAGAAGAGAGAGAAAAAAGAGAGAGAAAAGGAGAGGGAGGTAAAGACATAAAAGCTGGAGTATATGAATATTAGTCCCAGGTAAGTTTGGTAAATGTAATGGTAAATAAACTGGTTTATAAAAAAAAACTTGCTCTTAATGGTTTTCATGCTAACAAAAGAATATTGAAGAAAATAAAAACATTTTTCCCTTGCTATAATAATAATAATAATATTAATAATATTATTCTTATTAGTGTTATTATTTTTTGTTTTATATTGTTTGCCTTAAAGGAACTTGGAGAAACCTTGAAAGAGTGTTCCATTACACTTGAACTAGTCTGACTGCACTTAAGAACTTACTCTCTAAGTTCCCCCTTGTGAATTCATGGTGTGTTTTCCTTCTTTTTCCCCCCACTTATTGTTTTATGTTTTTGCCACGTGCCAGCCTGTCGCCATGGTAAACCCTTCGACCTCGAAAGTGGTTGCAGATGGAAGACACGTGTTTTTAATCTCAGGTTGGAGCCCGGCTCACTTCTCTCCAAACCACCAGCTCGTCAGTCAAAACCAGACGCACCACTGGCCGCCAGCGAGGCCAGGTTTTTTCGCCTAGAGCCTGTCAGGGAGCTGTAAACACGAAGCGTCGGATTTTCCCGCGCTTCACACGGGCCTTGATTAACAACAACATTTAACATGTGTCAAAACCTTTAGCCTGTGGAAAACCTTTAGCAACAGGAGCCATGGCTGGCGTAAATGGAATTTCTTTCAGGACCAACCATAGCTTTCATTTGAGTTATGGTTATGGTGTTATAAAGAGGGTATATGGTCTAGAAGGAGCAATGTTTAAATCTTCTTTTAAGGTGCTGTGAGATTTTTTTTTAAATATTTAAATGTGTGATCAAAGAAATGCATAATAATAAAAAAGAAGAATATCCTGCTTGTAAGAAGTTCTTCAAGTCTGTTCACTCGTACAGTTCTGTACACAGTACAATCAAACCACCATCAACACTAGTCTGTAAAAACAAACACTCAGACACACACACACACACACACACACACTGTAACAGCCTTAAATCTGAACACTTGGTGACCCTGTCTTCTGTGCCCTTGCAGATGTTCCGTGACAACTCCTCAGTGTGAAAGTGTGTTAATTTAGTCTCCGGGCTCTGCCATCCTTCCCACACAAGCAGGGGCTCATCACCCACACCGCCCCACCCCACCCAACCTGGCTCCCCCTTCCTGTCTCCCAGTGGTGGGGGTGTTTGCTGGGCTTGGCTCCCTCACAGATGGGGACCCGACCGACCACACTGCTTAGCCTCGCCTCCAGATGAGCGTGGAGCAGAGCGAGTGGAGAACCGTAGATGGGGGAGGAGGGGGGAAAGGGAAGGGAGGGGAGGGGGGGGGGCTTCACCGGCAGAATGATATTAGGAGAGGAGTGTGTGTGTGTGTGTGTTTTCAAGTGTGTGCGTGTGTGTGCATGTGTTTGTGTGTATATGCCGGGAAGGGTGGGCTAAAAGTGAGGTGGGGGGGTTAAGACCACATGAATTTTGTTGTCATTAACAATCTCGACAGATGCGAAAACCCCAGAGGAAAGGACAGCTGTGCTTTGACAGTGTATAAACCCCTCCTCCCTCTCTCTCTCTCCCTCTCTCTCCCTCTTCCCAGCATAGTGTCTGATCACAAAGAGGAAGAGAGGAGCAGCAGGAGGAGGAGGAGGAGTTCCTTTTGTTGTTTAAAGCCAGCTCTTCATATCCCCCTATTTTAACTAGCGTTTTATGGAGCGCTGTCCTTAATGGGCTCTCACTTATAAAACAAAGCAGCGAATGACATGGGACTGGCTTGTGGAGAGACACTATAAAGAATGGCATGATGTATAGGGCCGTATGTGTGTGCACCACAATTAAACTTGGGCCTAGGGAAGAGTGAGTGCAGGATGCCGTACAGCATACAGAAGGCAGACTGGCATAGTTCTACTGTACACCTGTGCACTGAGTCAACCCCATACAAGTCAGTTACTGTGCTGTACCAAAGAATTTTTATTCAAAATGCCAAGTCTTATTGAAGTGGCAGATTTTAGGTTGTCGTGCCTTATTACAAAAAAAAACAAAGTCATTGGACAGTTCATCCTTTTTTCACTTGTCATTGCTAAGGTTAGAAAAGTCCTATCCGTTGAAGATGCAGAAAAACTAATACATGCATTTGTATTATTATATTACTCTGGATGTTTTCTGGATGTGGTACTACCTCCACCAACTCAATCAACAACTAATACTGCTGCATTGCAAGTGCTCACTAGCACCAAAAATCCTCGCCTCCTAACATTGCCTCCCTAGTAAAAGTCAAGTACGCCTCCTAACATATAAAGCTCTTAATAGCCTTACTCCAGTGTACAGTATATTAAAGACTTACTTGATCCTTACCACCCTTCCAGACCTTTAAGGTCAAAGAAAGCTTGTCTCCTTGTAATTCCTAGAATATCAAAATCCACAATGGGGGGCAGAGCTTGTTGCTTCCGTGCGCCTGTCCCGTGGAGCAAGCTAACCTCTCGGCTGGACTGCAACCAACTCCACAGGACCTCTGACATGACTGACCTAGCTTCCAGTTGGCCCTGCATGCTGCCACTACACTTCCCAGGACTTTTGACAATCTATGGCTTGACTGCTCATATGAGAATATACCTTGGGATTATTATGGGACTATTGTAATACTACATTAATACCATGAATTTTATGTGGGACTATATCCTGGGATTATTATGATGTTATGATTATCATGAGTCAAGACCTGATTAATACCATGGAATTATCTCAATCGAAGAGACTGCAGATTTGCAACCTTACATGACCCAAGGCAGTTGGCTCAGCCCCTTGAGTCATGTACTGTATCTGCCCAAGGTTTCTTCCTAGATTGCAACAAGATTAAAAAAATAGCCTAGGGAGTTTTTCCTTGCCCCTGTTGCTCATTGGTGTTCTCTACTGAAGCACTACAAGATGTAATATAAATAAAATTGAATTGAAATGGAATTGAATCTTCTTTACTACACTAAATGTGATTTATAGACACACACAAAAACGTTACGGATACTAACGTATCCTCGGTTCTCTGAGTGAGAAGCCGAAACGTACGAGTGGATGATGCCTATCATCTCCTACTTTTCTGAAGTCAATTTTAACCAACCCTTTGAAAAAAGGGCAGTAAGCGCTCTGACGCGCGCAGGCAACTACTTAGACAGCCCTGCGTGACGTCAGAAAGTCTATATATTGACTGCGCTTACGCTTCAGGTCCTCTTTGCCAAGCTCGCCAGCGTCGGCGACTTGAGGCCCGAAGCGTACGTTTCGGCTTCTCACTCAGAGAACCGAGGATACGTTAGTATCCGTAACGTTCTCTTTCGTTTCGAAGCCGAAACGTACGAGTGGATCACTACAACCAAGCCTCAAGAGCCCTACACCAAGGAGCCCGAGGTGGGAGGATCCATGGGACCGCCGCCGGGCCCAGAGAGAACACTCTCTGCTACACCCGGCCTGGTGACGTCCAATGCGTAAAAACGCGCGAAGGTGTTGCCTGAGGCCCACGAAGCGCTCAGACAGATATCCTGCATAGGGACGCCTTTCCAGAAGGCCCAAGAAGCCGCCACTCCATGGGTGGAGTGCGCCCTGACATGAGCAGGCGGAGGAGCACCCGCCGCCTCATATGCCAGACGTATGGCTTCAGTAAGCCAATGCGACATGCGTTGGGTAGACAAGGCCTGACCCTTGGCACGCTCGCCATGGCAGACGAACAACTGGTTCGTCTTCCTGATGCTCTGCGTACGCGTCAAATAGGCACGAAGCGCTCTGACCGGGCACAGAGTGACGGGCACAGAACCGCCCGTCTCAGGAAGGGCTGAGAGCTCAATGACCCTCGAACGAGGGTCAGTAGACAGCACTTTCGGGCGAGAAAAGGGATTTGGTCGCAGCGTTACCCGCGCGTCATCTTGCGTGAATTCAAGACAGTCAGGACTGACTGACAGGCCAGTCAGATCGCTAACGCGCTTCACCGAGACCAGGGCGAGCAGAAGCGCAGTCTTAAGGGAAAGCATCTTTAGACTGGCACTCGACAGAGGGTCAAAGGGCGTAAGAGCCAGTCCGCGTAGGACAGTGGCCAGGTCCCAAGTAGGGACCGAACGTGAGGAAGAGGGGCGAAGCCGCCTGACGCCCTTCATGAAGCGCGACGCAAGGGGGTGAGCGCCTGGGGAAATGCCAGCATAGCCAACATGGCATGCTGAAATAGCTGCGAGGTACACCTTCAGAGTAGAGGGTGTACAACCCTGATCAAACAGGTGTTGCAGAAAAGCAAGCACCTCGCCAATAGGGCAGACTAGAGGATCACAGCCTCTGTCTCTGCACCACGTGCTGAACACACGCCACTTCAGTGTATACAACGACCTAGTGGACGTAGCTCTAGCAGCCTGAACAGTCTCTATAACTCCGCCTGACAGGCCGCTCTCTAGGAGACGTGCCCGTTCAGGGGCCAAGCCGTCAGTCTCCATGCTTCCGGCTTGGGGTGCCACAGCGACCCGTGAGCCTGAGATAGGAGATCCCTCCTCAGAGGGAGGGTCCAAGGCTGGCCTTCCAACAGTGAGACCTGATCTGAGAACCAGCTCTGAGATGGCCAATTGGGGGCGATCAGAATCACCCTGTGAGCCCCCGCTTTGATTCTGGCCAACACCTGACGCATCAGAGGAAGGGGGGGAAAAGCGTAGAGCAGACCTCGCTGCCACGGATGTGCCAGCGCGTCTGACCCTAGCGGCGCATCTCGCTCCAGCGAAAACCACGCTGGACAGTGAGCGTTCTCTCTCGAGGCGAAAAGATCGACTCGTGCCCGCCCGAAGCGGGACCAGAGGCTGTGCACCACGGCTGGGCAGAGGCGCCAGTCGGTTGCACGCGGAACACCCCTGGAGAGGAGGTCCGCGCCTGTGTTGCGCACACCGGGCAAGTGCGACGCCCTGATCGTCAGGAAGTGGCGGGAGGCCCAGGTGAGCAGGTCCGGAGAGCGCGTGCCGCCCTGGCGATTGATATAAGCCACTACAGTGGTGTTGTCTGTACGCACCAGAACGTGTTCTCCTCCGAGAAGAGGGAGAAACTCCTTCAGAGCGCAGAAGACAGCTAGGAGCTCTAACACATTGATGTGTAGTCTCCTGGAGGCTGTGCCCCACGTCCCCCTGGCGGGGCGACCGCAGCAAACGGTGCCCCAGCCGCTCTTGGACGCATCGGTGGTCACCGGACTGACTCCGCCACCATACGCCCCGGGAGCATGCGAAAGGTGAGAGGTTTGAGCAAGGCATTGAGTGCTCTGAGGTCTAGAATAGGGCGAAAAGCGCCCGACTTCTTGGGCACAAGGAAGTACGTACTGTAACGACCTGCGCGCTGAATAGCGCCCTTTCTCAAGAGATCGCGAAGCTCCTGTCTGAGAGCAGGGGCCCTGGAGGGGGGCACCACTGACTCCCTGACACCTCTGAAGGGTGGGGGTGGCCACCTGAACTGCAGTAGATAGCCCTTCAACACTGTTGAAAGAACCCAGTAGCCGGCGGTGGCGCGGCTTTGGGCGCGTCCGCCTTTTTCTTCTGCTGCGTCCGTTGAGGCGCGCGAGCACGTGTCTGAGGTGTAGCGGGAGCGGCTGATTGAGGCGGGGCACGCTTAGGAAGCATGGGTTGCAGGGCCTGAGCCGCCGACTTCGTCTTCTCTAAGCGATCGCGCTGGAGTTCCAGCGCCTGGCCAAACAGAGCATCAGCGGAGATGGGAGCGTTCATAAGATACCTCTTCTCCTTCTCTGGCATTGACGAAAGGTTCAGCCAGAGGTGCCTGTCTATGACGACCAAGGAGCCAAGGGAGCGTCCGTCGGCTTTAATGGCCGCCCTGATGGCCAGCGAGGTGAGAGCGGTAGCTCTGCGCAGCTGATGGAGGGTAAGATCCGACGGCTGCGCCGAGAGATCTGCCACCAGTTCCAGGCGGTGTTCATCGCCCTTATCGCCTGGCCTGTACAAATGAAGGCCTTCGAAACGAGCTTCTCCGTGTGCTGGCACGGCTTTGAAGGAAGCTCGGGAGGCGATGTCTAGGTGGTGGCAGAAGATGGCGCTAGACAGCCAGCGACCGCATCTTCAACGCGAGGGAGCTGCATGAGACCACTGGCGCCCGCTCCGTCCATCGCGTAGAACGCCGCATGGCCCTGGATAGGGGCAATGGCGGCGAAGGGAGCGTCCCAGGAGGCCTGCGCATCAGCCACGACAGTGGGGTGAGCAGGGAGCGGGAGGGCATCCGGAGAGGGGAGCGCGCCGGAGAAGGGGTCGAAACGCCCTCCCGGACAGCGCTGAGGCGGAGGCAGGCCAAGCCTGCTAGCCGCCTGTGTGGCCAACGAAGCTAGCTCAGAAGCTAACTGGGAGACGTGGGTCTTCAAAATCAGTGGCAGATCTTCCTCGGTGGCGCATCCTTTAGCGGAGAGGAAGGAAGCGAGCTCCTCCTCGTCCACAGCCTAAATAACTGGGTCGTCATCGTCGACCTGAGGCGGCGAAGTAGCCGCGCGGGCAAAGGCAAGGCCGATGGAGCTAGCAGGGCTAGCCAGGTGGGCCGCGGTTAGCTGACTAGCTGGTAGCTGACTAGCCGCTGAGAAGCTAACCGACGGCCGAATAGCCACTGAAGACCGGTCGATTAGTCCATCCGGGTGCGAGGACGCCGGGGGAAAATCGATAGACTGGCAGGCGGGGAGAGCACTGACGCCAACGGGGGTAGAAGCCGCCCCTGGACTACCAGTGGAACCCACGAAAAATGCCGCTCTGTTGGCAATAGCCGCAGGGGAGAGGCGTTCGCAAGCCAAGCAGAGATCTGGTTGCGAAAAGGCGAGCATAGGATGCTCATTCCCCATGCAGATGAAACATAGAGCATGGCGGTCGGAGAGCGCCATGGGACGATCACAGTCGGTACAACGACGAGTAGCCATCTTGCGTCTCGAGGTACCAGAAGTTAGGGACCGGCGTGAGCACTTGGAGCAAGACGGAATCCCTCGGAGAGCTTTAAAAAAAGCTTTTGTGGTGGGCTTTCAAAAAAGCCGTTGGTTTTTAGAATATTTGCGAAAGCAAACGGAAAAAACGACTCACAACACACGCAGTAGGCGAGGTGAAAGAGGCAAAGAGGACCTGAAGCATAAGCGCAGTCAATATATAGACTTTCTGACGTCACGCAGGGCTGTCTAAGTAGTTGCCTGCGTGCGTCAGAGCGCTTACTGCCCTTTTTTCAAAGGGTTGGTTAAATTGACTTCAGAAAAGTAGGAGATGATAGGCATCATCCACTCGTACGTTTCGGCTTCGAAGCGAAAGAGAACCAAGTGTATACTGTATACAACATACACGCCACACAATCAAATTTTAATGTATCCATTTTTTTGTCCATATTTCAGTATTTTCACATATATTTTTCTCCTCTTCTTCTCCTCTCTTGTGGGAAATCGCTGCTCCCTTCCCATAATGGTGACTGAGGATGGTCTCTGACCCACTGGTCACACCTGGCCCGCCCTCTCTATCTCCACAAGCATCAGGATACCCTCAGACCCTCCTTCATAAATCAGCTGGGCCTCTCTCCACAGCAGCCCCTCTTTATTTGCTTAGCCCTTCTCTCCCTTTCTCTTCCTCTCCGCCTGCCACTTTCTCTTTCTGTCTCTCTCTCTCTCTCTCTCTCTCTCTGTCTCTCTCTCTTTTCCCCTAGGAAGCCGGCAGAGCCACCAAACAACTCACCAGGAAATTGAAAATCCAGGCAAACAATGGCAATAATAATGATAACAATAAAAAATGCATGTTTTCCCAAATAAAAAAGCCCTTCCCTCAGTGTATCTTTATACAACAAATAATAGTCTGCGCTTCTGTATGGGGAGAGACTATTCAAAGGCCCTCTCCCACGCTCTCCATCATCACTGATAATGTGCTCGGTGGAGTCCTGAGGTGCTCCAAGCAAATGTTCTGTACATACCTAAACAAAACGCTTAACATAGACTTCCTATAAAATAAATGATTCAATTAGGTCTTCATTTTTTTAATATTATCAACAAGCACACAGAAAGTGATATGATCAATGAACATATCTTGGCCATATAAACTATGGCTTCCACATACTGGCTGCACCTCTGCCACAGTTACTGTGTTACACTATGTATGTGTGTGTGTGTGTGTGTGTGTGTGTGTGGTGTGTGTGCGTGCACGTGTGCGTGTAAAAGAAAAACACTCATGAGAAATTATGAGGACAGAACATGTCCAATATTCAACAATTAAATAAATTCAAACATTTAAACAGACTAATTGTCCACATGTGCTCTCATCAGGGTTTGTTCACCCCATTATTTCTTGACAGTTGCGGTTGCTCCATGTCTCCATTCAGAAACAGTCCCAGAATTCTTGTTATGAACTTGGTGACAGGTAGAGCTCTCAGGCCAGACCGCTGACAATAGCAGCTTTGATATGGCAACAGCAATTATTTGACTTTTTCAGGAATGTTATTCATACTGTAAGCACAGGCATTTAGGGCAACTGTTGAAAGTTGGTTGACAAGCTTTTGTTTTGCACTGAACCAGCAAAGAGGTCATCTCCATTGCATGCAATATATAAACTCTGTCAGAGCTCTTATATCTGATCTTAGAAAAGTTATTACCAATCACGGGGTTAGTCTTAGCAGTGTTAACATATGGTGACGATTGCACAAAATCACACTCGTGCAATAGCAATCTTGCCACATCAGTGTTTTCAACAGATGGCTGTTTTATGCAACCAACCTTGTAAACTCTGTGGTTGGTATCATGGTAACGAGGTACAAGTGAATTAGCTTGTCCCTGTGCATGTGTTTTTCAGCACTGTGTAGTCTGCCAACCGGCACGCAGGAACATGCTTACTGTGGAATATTTAAATATTAGATGACTAAGCACTTGTGTACTGTATAGACAAATGTTTTTAATACGACAAAGCTGGCCTATGTAATTTGGAATATATTACACTGTGCTATAATTTGCACATGGAAAAAACTATGTTGCTGTGATTATTGTTATAGATCATTTAGGAAACCTATTCATTCCTAGCGTCGCCAGCACTGTACCCAGTGTTTAAAAGCTGCATAGTCTGTGGCAGGCTCCAAGCCCTGCTGAAATAATTATCATTCTTCCTCTGCTTTATTGGCCCATTAGGGTTCAATGGGTTTACACATAAAGGGGTTGCTAATTGAAACTCAGAGACAGAAATTTGAATTGTTCCAGAATACATGCAGAAAGCTGTGAGAATGATAGGAGGCTGTGTACAGTACCGTACTGTATGAGCACGCGGCTAAGGTGCTGGCCCACGACCCTCCACATATGCAGCAGGAGCAGCTCCAGGCACCCAGAGACTCAAGTGTATTCTCCCTAGATGAAACCAAGCCCACTTTCCTCTTCATTAGCCACAGTGACCACAGGCAAGAGAGCAGTTGGTTTCTGCTCACACACACCGCATGGCCTTGTAGCAACCCTCTCCTATTCAGCCCAACCACTAGGAAGAACCAAAGAATAATGGGGGGGGGTGGAGGGGGGGGGGGGGGGGGGGGGGGGGTGGGGGTGGTGGGAGGCGCAAAACAATTAAGACAGCTTGCCTTGGCCGGGAAGGTAACATCAAATGCCGTTTAAATGGCCTCTGGGTGTGTGGAAGCCTTTTTTTGTGGAGGAGTTTGGCCAACAATGTAATTGCTTTATTGGACATCATGGAGCACCGTCCTGGGCCTTCATTACGATAAGAGCTTTATCTGATGGGATCCTCCCATTTCCGTGCCGTTCCTTCGGTGCATCTTCAAGGTAGGCAGACAGCAGGAGGAAGGGGTCGCTGGGCTCCATAACGAACAGGTCTGGCTCAGGTAACGGTGCCAGACCAGTGGTTCTATGTTCTATTTGATTAGTTCTATGTTCTATTTGATTCTCTTCATTGGTGGATTAGGTCTACCAAACTACTATTGATTCAGGGAATATATTTGGGCAGTTCAACAGTAAATGCACTGATTCTGTCACATCCATAATAAAATGTCATGCAGAGAATGATCACATGAAATCTGAGCATGTATGAACAGTACTGTTGTTTGTAAACTGTAGGCTACATCATCATTGTAACATTGCATTTCTTTACCGTAATAGTCATGACAAAAAAAATCCATGAAGATCTCCATTTACCAAACATCTGATTTCTCGGATAGTCATAGCCTAAGGGAAAAGCAACACAGCCTAATGATATATTTAGGGCACAATAAAAGCTATAACTCGGATCTTACGTGCTGTTTTAGTGAGCCCTGTGTGTTTGCATAATCGACTCACGGATAGCATACCGTCATGATCCATATCTAGACCTGTGATTTGTTAGGTATTTTGAAAAGCAGTTCATGTGTCAGAGCCGACTCCATTTGTCTGACACAGTGAGTGGGCGTGTGTGCAAGTGCTACAGAGGTACAAATAGGGTGTGTGTTTACCGGTGGGTTTTCAGTGAAACCAATATGTACAGCTTGAGAAATAGCACACTGTGTGTAAAATATAAAACCATGTCTCCCCTCACAGCCCTCTCTCTTGGGCCCCATGTGCGAACGTGTGTGCTGCTGTTGCTGTGAGTGTGTGTATGTGTGAATGTGTGTGTTTGTGTGCATGTGTGCGTGTGTGTTTGTGTACGTGCCTGTGTAACTGTTGTGGCGTCTGCATCCTGACTCCAATTAGTGAGTCGCAGCAGCAGGGATGTGGAAGCTGTCCCTCAAGGACGGGGTTGCGAGCCGAGAGGATGGCTCTAGAGACAAAGGCGACGGAAGGAAGACAGCGCAGGTGGCGTGTGTGTCGACAACACACGGCATTCCACTCCGGCAGCCGGCACGCCCGTGCCGGAATAATGGCCAACCATATCCTCTCCACTACACCCCCACCAACACCACCTCCACCCACAAACCCCTCCACCACTACCACCACCCTACCGGCAGCACACACTAGACGCGTGCTCTATCTACATGCTCCTCAAGCTTTTGTTTGTCCTCCTTCTGGCTCTTTATGACTTCCTGTGAAATGCCTGCATCCCCTCCTCACGCGCGCTGAACGTAAATCAGCTGCCGCAAATGACAGAGGGCAGGAGGGAAAATATTTAAAAGATAAAAAAGAAGACCCGAGCCCAACCCCAAGTACCCGTTAAACAGCCCCCGTGGGTCCCCTAAAAAAGCAGGGAGCTGCTGGAAAAATTACATGGAGGGGTGGGAGTGTGTGTGTGTGTGTGTGTGTGTGTGTGTGTGTTTGTGAGGGTGGGGGTAGGACTTTCGTAGTTCCATGAACACAAAAGCATTTGCAAATGCTACTACCAAGAAATGCTCATAAGTTTAAGGTAACTACCAATTTAGACATTTATGACAACATGGTCATTTAACCTCTGAGCAAAAGAAAAAGAAAAAAAAAAGACAGAACATAAAACACAGCACTATAACAAGTAAATAACATAGCATGCAGATTGATGGTGCAGTGATCTCCCATCCTGGGCAGGCACACTTGGGTTGGTTTGGGGGCTCTCTTGTTCCTTATCTCTGGGTGGTATCAAAGTAATTCAGCAGATGTGTGGTGGGCTTGGTGCTTCGCCCCTGGGTGATTAATTTTGAAGTGTACTATAAAGAGCAATGAGATCTATAAAGCCGAGTTTGTTCATGGAGTACTCCCTTGTTTGTAGTTGGAGCAGCATTGGATGCAAGCACTGAAGTATGTCAAAGATAGATCTCAGTGTAGCAGATGAACAAACACAGCAGAGAACGGTACATTGACGTCATGGTGTGATGATGGTAGAGTCTTTGGGGAGACTGTTGCACAACCCGGGTTTATTGATTTGCATTATTCCATATTGAGTCATTATTTCTGCGAGAGTAGGCCTACACCTCCCGCTATAAGATATTTTTTATAGTTTCGCAAGATA
>JAGFZM010001826.1:239284-272776 GCA_017657215.1 Limnothrissa miodon | reverse complement strand
GGTCTTATCAATTAGCTGGAGTGGACTCCCCTCCGCGTGTCTCTCCCTGTTTTTAACAGAGCTCCTTCTCAATGTGCTGGATTGAGTAATCAAGATTTTGGCAGCCAGTCAGAGGCCAGCAGGGATGAACTGTTTGGAGAATCCTATCTGCTGTTGTTCCCCCCTCCAACACTGGCAGCTTATCGGAAAGACGGATTTGGAGAGGCCTTGAACCGCGCAGGTGAGTCCGTCAGCGTGTGAGAAATACTCGCCTCTCTTACACTGTCTGGAAATGAGACAAGAAACCCTACTGTCTGGAAAGAAAAGAGTGGAGTGGAAGGGAATCTCTGACTGCCAATCACCAAAGCCCTCCAGTTATTCACCTGAAGTTCACCTCCGTTTCCCTCATCTGGTATTATGTAGCACATGCAGTAAGATGCTTGGAAATGACACTTGTGATGATAAAAAAAGAGGCGAGCGCACAGAAAGGTTATCTACCTTCTCTCTGTCGTATTCCGGTAACTTCCATCGCAAGGCCTCTGCGGGGGGACAGAGTGACTAACAGCCCCGCCGGTGTCCCACAAGGTTTCCACCTCTCTTCATACGCACGCCAACACCTGGCTTTATACATCTGAAGGCGTTCTCAAACTCCCTGCGACCCACCTTATTAATTATTGACTGGGAATTTAATTTGAAAGGCAGATGGACTCTAAGCCAGGGGACTCTGCCCTTTAATCATTTATACGGGCCATTCAGAGGTAATCATATTGTCATTGATTAATACACACTGGTGCTGCGGGGCATACCTGATTGGACTCAGAGATTCGCCTCTCATGCAATGCATTTCCCCCTACTGAAGAATAAAAACATCTGTAATTGTGTAATGATCTATATATTTTACATGATGGAGATGGAGAGGGGGGCAGGACCTGGTTTTGTATGGTGTAGACCTATTGATCTATCGTCATATAGGGCTGTCTGCAAAGAGCAACGGTCTTTGCTATAAGTCAACACTAGAATATTTATGCATTTTTACTGGGCCATCGTATGGAGAGAGATATTTGTGATGTGTGATTTGTACTGACACCATTCAGGGTCCACAGACATCTACATGTTTTAATTGAGCCCCATTGTCTTTGAAGTCAGTGAGAAACACAGACATCCCAAAATAAATTAACAGACCTAGTTGACAGGGGTGGTTTGTTTTAAAAAAAAGAAAGAAAAAAAGTCAAATTTAAATAGGCTGACAGGTTGAGGCAGGCCTGCGGATCACTGTCTGAATGTATTCCCAGGCAGACGGTTCCTAAGCTGAAACCCCAAATGTGTGCGTCATGTCCCTGAAGTTTTGTTTAGATTCCGGGGGCGAGGAGGAGACAGAGGGGAGTTTAGTTGCTCGGAATGAAAAATTCATGCGGTCCCTTGTTATGGAAGCTTAACATGAAGTGTTTGGATTTTTGAACATGAGCCAATTACAGTTTAAAACTCCACTAGCCTGGCATGTCAGATAAATGGCCACACAATCAACAAATGCCAACGCACTCAAGAGGCAGCAAAAATACACACACAGAAAGCCTATTGACAAATAGTTTAAAGGTTTGGGCATACATGGCGCCTAAATATGTATGTGTGTGTGTGTGTGTGTGTGTGTGTGTGTGCATGCACAACTGCACTGGCACACGTGCACTCAGTAAATACAGTTCTGTTCATACTCCTATTTCAGGCCCATTGACTGCAACATGTCTTGGCAAATAGGGGTCTCTCTTCAAAGCTGCAAGTGAGATAACCGTGTGAAAAGGGCACTGCAGTGTGTCATCCTCACAGGAAGACACTGCGGTGAAGTGCAGAAGCAGTGTAAAATCACTTATCCCCATCTTGTGGTGTGATTGCAACTCGTATCTGTGACAAAAAAAACAAACTCTACACAGAAAGCAGTCATCTCTGTCATTCTCTAGCAGTTTTAGAGGACACAGACACTAGTCATGGCAAATTCAGATGCCCATTGTACATGTGAGTTATTCTCAATAGGGATTACAGTGGATTAATATCCAGGGATCGTAACATTTGGAATGGTTGGACTGATAGAAGCACTGCAACTGCCAGTGGTTAAATCCAATGTGTCTGAACACTTTTTTTTAAAAGAGTTTGTTATATGATGTTATATATGAGAAAAAGGAAACATCTATAAACATTGTATTATTTCTAATTGAAAAAAAGAATACAAGCTGTTGTCAAAGATGTACATCAATCAAAATAAGAATGATGACAAGACATACAACAAACATACAATGTCACACATACATAATAATTATAATAAAAAGGTTTAATTCAAAGAAATTACATCCAGTTGTGTATCCTTCAAGTATCGGTTATGGACCCTAATGAATGTTGTACTAGAGTAAGCTAGTATTGATAATCAATACGAAAAGATGACACAACAAATCCCGAGACTTGTGCAAGTAACTTGTGCAAGCATACATCTGCGGGGCGAATATCTCTGTGATTTCGGCACTGTGGATTTGAACACCAACCGCCTGGGCTGGTCGATGCCACGCAATTGAGTCCAAATTGATATTTCCCTCAAAGAGCTGTGACTTAATCTCCTAACAGCTATCGGGCCGACTGCCCTCCATCGGAGAACACTTCCTCCATCGCTGCTTGCCGATGCTCACCCAGGAGGGGTGCCTTCAGGGTGACGGACGTTTTATCTCAAGTGATGAACGGGGTGGAGGGAGGTAGAGAGAGAGGGAGGGAGGTGAGTGGGAGAAAGGGAGGGAGATCACATCAAAAGAAGAATAATAAAAAAATCATAAAGAGCTTCTTCACCAACAAAAGAGTCACTCTAACCGTCACCTCCAACCATGACCCAGGCCTCAAAGGCACATCTCTCTCTGATGATTGAGGACAAACAGCCCCCCACCTGACCAGGGAGCAGGCAGCCTAATCGAATCCATATTGTATTGGCCTTCTGCTCTTCTCAATGGGCACAAAGAGCTATGTGTGCATATGAATGGATTGCAGGCATCTGAGGGACACCTTAACCTGATTTGGGGGAGTTAAAAGGGGTCTCGTATGATATTAAGCTGCACTTTGGGTCCGTGTTGTTATTCAGCCGCTACTGTGCAATGGTGTGTGTGGAGAGTGGCACACTTTAAGTTGTCCGGTTCTCCATCTCATTTTGGATAAAAGAGCTGGTCATGCGCGCATGCGCACACATGCACACACGCAAACACACACACACACATGGATACACAAACACACTCACATCCAAACACACACACATATGGATACACACACACATGCATGCTCACTCACACAAACACACACATATACATACACACACACACGTGGACTACACTTGACACCTGATCCGTTGTTGCTGTGAGGTCACAGGTTCAAGCGTGGGAACGGGCTGAACTTGTTGACCTCAGTTAGACTAGAACATTCTACTGTCATGTAATAGCGTACATGTGATCTGAGAAGTCAAATGCTTGCACTTCTCAATATTTAAATGCACATCTTAACTCCCTTAGTGCCAGTCCAACCCTGATTGAAATATCATCTTAGCACATTATGATTATTCTTGCTGCATGTACCTCTTTATCAGTTCCAGATAATGGTATTCAGCCTGGCCCTTATTAAACTCATCGTGCAATTAAATGTGATAAGGAGAACATTCACTAAGCTAATTTAAACAAGATGACTGCTGGACTTGCATATTAATTAATTATTTGAGAGAATTTAATCATTTGGGGACATGTGTGGTCTGTGTAGGTCAAAGCAGAATTAATAACATGCCCGGCCATGTCCGTTTTTTAACATATTCCACACACAGTATTAATATTTTAAGAAGAACGTTTGCTCGCTTGATTGTGTGCAGCTGACACAAACCTTGTTCGCAGTGGTTCACACTGACGTTTACACTGAAGTTATTTTTCGACAAATTAAAGTAATTGATTGGTTATTAAATAAAATATTTGATATTTGAAATGTTAACCCAAAATATGGCCATGTATTCAAAAGCATAACCGCTCACACTCAAATTCTCTGTGAGCATACACCTATTGAATGCTTGAGTGTGATGGCAATAATGAACCTATCCATTAAAGTGATCTCCACAATTTGTTACATTACTGATATTGTCTTTAAACTGTTCAACTGTAAACCCAAAAGCTCTCTATTCCTAGTTTCTATTCATACAAACACATCTTCATACTTTTATTTCAGCTTTTCTTTGAGTGGTCTGCTGCAACCTCTCATTGAGTAATCAGAGCTCCAGAATTCCAGCCATTCCAGGCACATTGTATCCCCTCTAATGGAGTGTTTGTGTACAGGGGCCAGACACTTGGTATGCCAAGACTGCAGCTGTGCTGCTCCTCTGCTTTAAAAACCCCACATGGTCTTTTTCACAGATTGCATAATGACTTGCACGAAACCGGTTCCATACTAACATAAATCAAATGTCAAAACAGTACTCGTGCATGACAGTCCCTTTGGTGCGCATGCACACAAGGTTTTTTTTTTTTAATATTATTTTATTTTCAAACCACCAACAGAAGATTCACTGATCATAAGAACCAGCTGATTCTTGTGGTGCTTAATAGCACACATAATAATTTATTGAGAAATGTTAAATATTCATCAATATTAAATTAATCATTTATGATGGATCTTTAAATTAAAGGGCGTCCTTGAAGTTTTAGATACTGTATAAGGAGTTTCCCTGGCACTGAATCTCTCCCTGTGGACATTTTACATCCCTCATGTACAACACTTTGCTTGCAATTGTTTAATGAATATGCTGCTTTGATACAAGGAGCCTTTAAATGAAAGCATACATACTATATCAGACTGACCCAGAATCAAGGTCAAATTAAGACTCATTAATAGAATGCAAACATTTAACACTGAATATGAAGGCAGCTCCTCCAATTAACAAGATATAAGAAAATGACAACATAACATAGTTTTTTAGGGATTAAAACAAAAAAAAAAATTGAATTGGTCATTTGACCAACGACTTATGCTGTTATTTTTGACCCCACACTATTCTGACCAGTAGTTGATATCATGTAAAATAAACTGGAATATTTACATTTGATCAAACTTGAGAATACCTTAAATTACCTTACATTTTCTATATAGAAGTCTTTTTTTTTCTTATTGATGTGAAATGACATGGATGCCTTGTACTCTTGTTAATAGTCAGTTTCAGAGCTTTCCTCCTCATTGCCTCAGTTTATTTTTTTTTCATTTAATTGGTCGATTTACACTGCATAGAAGGTTACATGTTAAATTAGACATATTTCTCTATTATCTTTGACTATAGATGTATTCCAAGAAGCTTCAGTTGAGAATCTGACATCATCCAATACATTTACAATCAGATAAACAGCTGCACGTGTTTCAGAAAACAGAAACTGTGATGGACAATTATCAAAGACTATCCCAAAGATATCACAGCTCTCTCTCTCTCTCTCTTAATCTTTTTTCTTTCAGTCCTTCTTTCTCAATCTCTGCACATGCATGTGATGATGCCAAGGACACTTTTCATAACTGTCACTCCTCAGGTCAGAGGCCGGTGATAGTCTCAAGCACTTACATGCACCATGTTGTTTTGCATTCAGAACTTACGACATTAATGAAACCGCATGAATGTATGTATGCACAAGCATGCTTAACATAATTGGGCATAACCAGTATTGGTTCTACCACAACAGCAGCAGTGGCGGCGGCAACAGTGGCCTGTGTGGTAGTGGGAGGCCCCTGGTGGAGAGCACCCATCTGGGCATGCATAAGCGAGAGGAAGGACGTGGCACATGGCCAGGTCACACCGGCTGGTGAGACTGCATGAGGCACACGCTAACGCACAGCAGCCCCAGCTAAGGCCACAATGGTCCCCACCTGCACATGGAACACACCCCTCACCTCCCCTAGGCTTTCTCACCACCAAACCTGAGCCTCAACCTGCCAAGTGTGTGTGTGTGTGTGTCTGTATATGTGCAGGTGTGTGCGTGTGTATGTGCAGGTTTGTGTTTGTGTGTGTGCAGGGGTGTGTGTACACATGTATGTGTGTGCAGGTGTGTGTGTTGTACACATGTGTTTACACATATATGTGTGTAAGTGTGTGTGTGTGTGTGCAGGTGTGTGTGTGTACACATGTGTGTGTGTGTGTGTGTGTGTGTGCAGGGCTGTGTGTACACATATATGTGTGTAAGTGTGTGTGTGTGTGTACACATGTGTTTGTGTGTGCAGAACATGCTTCGGGACCTACCCCGTCCAGGTCGGTGTGCATCTGTGCACTCTGCAAAGCCACTGGGCTGACAAGGCCCAGAGCGAAGCAGACCTCATTGTTTATTGAAACCGTCCATGTGGCACATTCATTATTTGTGTGTATGAAAGACAGCCACTTAAAGTTGTTTCCAAGGTTGTTTCAGAGATAAACAACAAACCAGGGCAGTTTAGTGTTATGCAACACATGTGTATCATGCCGTAGGGTCTTTATGCCTGCTTAGGTACATCTAATTGACTCTCGAGTGCATTAATTGGCTATAATGCCATTGTTACATATTGTTACAGTCCCACTCTATTTTATTTTCAAGTCAAAGCTGTAGGCCTAGGGGTGATATCCAGTGCAGAGAAGGGAGAAGTTGCTTGAGGTTGTCTGATGCTTTCCTGACAGCCTGTATGACATAGTAAGAGGGGGTGGAGCTCTGTGGTGGTCAATTACCAGGCCCTCCAGGTAATCAGCTTTCCAGATTTTCCTTTTTGTCCACCCCTCTCCGATACCAGTCTCCGGGTTTTCAAGATGCTCCAGTTTTAAGCTGGGTTAAGGAAGAAGAAAAAGCCCCGTACTGCTATTGCTCACATCGCTGGTTTGGCTCGACGTGAAGCATAACCGAGGCTTACACAGATTATTTCTCCATGATAGCAAATAATCAGGAGATAATACTCGGGGTGGCCCCTCTATCGTCTCTCGCTAAGCCCCCTTATTAAAAGGCTTACATTTACATCCATCGTTGATGAGAAGTGGGCTCTGCTAGCAGATTCACTTGGATCGGAGCTCAACGTCCCATTAAACTAACAATGCATAATATCTGTCTTTATTCCCATCTAGGTCTTGTTAAGAAGGTAATTTTGAATACAATAAGCGATATTAATGCATGCCATGAGGTCTTGCTTGAGCATTTTTTCATTCCTGTGGAGCGAGGAGATGCTTCAGAGTTTGGTGAATGTGAAGTCTTAAATGCGTGTTGGGAGTCTTGTGTGTTTGTCTCTCCCACTAAGCTTCACCATATCGATTTGAAGTGAACAATGAAAATGCTTTTTACTGTCACATTTAAAGTGAATTGTGAGTAATTTAGGGGTGCTGATTTAGCATTTTACATTTTATTTGCAGAGATAGGATTTGTGTGATAAATTAATTCCCATTGGAGGTCTCCTAGCTTGAAATCAACAATCTCATCCTGGGGGAGGGAGGGCAGTCCTAAAAATAACACGACCCGGAGTCAGCTCTGATGGAGTATTTTATCATTGTTTTTTTTCTTTTTCTTTTCTGAGCCAAGGGAAAAAAAGAAGCCTGCAAAGTTTAATTCAATCATCCAATTATAGAGGGCAGAATGACCATGTAATTCTATAGATACTCCCCTTTCATGTTTTCATGTTTTTTTTTTTGTTTTTTTGGGGGGCTGGTATTTCTGTACCCAGGCGTCACACTGCTCATTCCAGTGAGCACTGGCTATCGCACTCTACAGCAAGTGAGCTTTTTATATCTGGCTTCTCTCTGTGTGCATGTGTGTGTGTTTGTGTGTGAGTGTGTGTGTACTGTCTCTCTTATTCACATGGCCTCTTACGCACCCGGTCTATATCGCCCTGGTCTCGTCCCTTCACTTCGTCGGCAGTAAACGGATACAATACGCCGACGCGTCCAGCGCAGCCCATGAAGGGCACGGCAATCCATCACAGCGGGAGCCGTGATAGATCGCGCCTGCGCCGCCAATGAATGAGAACGCCACGCAAACACACACTGCGCCGCCACTGAATGAGAACGCCACGCAAACACACACTGAGGCCAAAGTGGGGAGGGAATATACATTACATCCATTTAATCATTCCAGCAGCGGTTAGAAAAACCAGCAGGGAGGTGTGTGTGAGTGAGTGTGTGTGTGTGTGTGGCAGAGCTCACGCTCGATCCTTGTTTCTTTTCTCTCTCTCTCTCTTTCTCTTTCCCACTCTCGCTTTCTCTCACACTGTCATGCTCCCTCCATGTCGTGTCCCACAAAGGCTCAGATTGATTACTTATGGGCAGATGCACAACACTAGTCAAAGTTAGAGGGAGGTGGGCTTATTCACATCACTGGCAAAGCAAAGACAAGTGCAGGAAGGGGACAAAAACTCATTTCTTAAAGAGCTGGTATACCTGCATTCTATGCAGGACACAGGCCTGAAAAAAGCAGCAAGAGTAAGATATTAAAACCATATTAATTTCCAAGCACTTGAACTGAACTGTTGCAAGATTACTGAATGACAATTCCATAGAGTGTTTAAAGAAACAGAAATCCAGGGTGTCTGAGGCAAAGTGTGAAAGGTTATCACAACTGTTCTGAGTAAAGCATCCAGGAATGGAGTCTGTACTCGGAAAATGGCCATTGGTAAGAAATACAACATCATGGAAAACTTACACCTCTTCGCCCAGTTCACTCTTCTTGTTCAAGGCCTCATTTGAACTTTTCAGGTGGTAGTAAGAATTACAAAAGCAGATAGACACTTCTTAACATAGTTAATTCTTCCCGTGCTTTTAGGTACTCTGATGCTGAATATTTGTCTAGTTTTGGCCAGGATTTGACTGAGCATGTTTAACAGCATACCCAGTGTGTTTGTGTGAATGTCCCAGGCATTTAAAAACTATACATGTGTTCCATATTCAAATGAAACATACATGTATTCCATTATGACTGACTGCTGTGTTTTTCCTCAGTAGAGGTAAATATGGCAGTGTAAAAAAACAGCCTTTGCATTCAGAAACAACAAAAAAAATCAGGCGGTCAGGATTGTGAAAGAGGAGGTTCATTTCTTTCACAGATTTCTTCCTTTTTCTTTTTTTATTTGGGAGCAGACAAAAACCCCCTTTCATGTATCTTTCATGAATAGGCTGGATACACAGGGTGGACCCCTTTATTAAATATTCTAACACACCGTTTGGATTCTCCCACATTCAGTAATCGTCTCTGTCCATGAATAAACATGAAGTGTATGCAAATCACTACCGCTCACCACCCCTGTGCTGTGCACACTTTGATTTTTTTAGGACACAGAGACAGGGATGCTTTGGCTGGATATTAGGGCTCCCTTCATATATTTGCAATGATCATGATAACAGATGTGTGCTTGTAAAAGTTTGTGCCATTCTTGCAAACATAAAGTACAAAGCAACAATGGCAGGTACTCAACACTTTACAGAGTGCACTCAACGTAAAATGTAAATGTTGCACTTAATTAGACTAAGACATTAACTCCTTAGGAACTGTTTGGTGAAGTTGCAGTAAATACAAGTCTATCTCATCTTGGCTTAGGGGTAGACATTTCACTGAGGTCACAGGTTAAGAGTCTCTTGACTTTCCCTGACTGCTAAAGTCTTCGTCCCGGTCAGGTCCCAGAGATGCCTTCTCGTGGCAGGTCAGGTGTTTGAGAAATGTGCCGGCCGGCGGGTGAAAAACGAGGATGTCACAGCATTGTTGCAAGGTTTGCACACCTCTAATGGAGTGCTGCTGTGCTGGGCTGCCCTGGGGCTTGACCCCCCTCTCTCAGAGGAGGAGTGCGGACCAGCCCAACATAAACTGTGGGCGGCATGGTCCCTGCCTAAACCTCCAGTGTTGATGTTGATCCACCAGGCAGACACTCCCGTAGTCCAGACAAGACAGTCATTCTAACTGTACTAGAGTTTATTTTGTTTTGTTTCGTAGTGGCAATATTTGGCAATATGCAATAGTATGTCTGTGGACTGAGGTAAAATGAAAAATTGTCTGATATTGCACGACTCAAATTTCTCCTGTCAGCGTAGGTCATATCCTGTACGGTGGCACTGAGATACAGTACACATGCAGCATCAGCTCATCACTAATTATATCTTTTGTCTCAGAAGTGAATCAATGCACCGAGAAGAAATGGAAAAAAAAAATCCCTGCAGAAACTATATACATAGGCTGTGATGAGTTTTCCCATGTCTTCGCTCAGTTTACCTTGATTTACCTGCTTTCAAATAAATCCTGCTTGCCAGGAGGAGCAAACGAGTTTTGCGGAAGTACAGTAATAACAGGAAGCTCTTTTGCTCAAACTGGCAAACGTAATTGAATGTGCAGAGATGAGGGGGCAGGGGAGGGGAAAGGGGGGTGGACCCGAGTGGACCGAAGTCTTCTCCGGAGTGCTTCTCTGTTTTACATGTCAGGATAATTTGCCAAACGCTGATGCCTGTCCAGCTCCATAATTTACATGGGAACATGCTCACGTCTCCAGCGTTCAAACCACTCAGATGATTTTAACACGGAGTGATGGAGCCAGTGGGAGCCAGGCTGGGCTCAGTGGTACTTTGGGTCGGGAAGGAGGGGGGGAGGAAAAAAAAACGTAGAGAAAATAAAGAGTAAGACATACGACTCGCCTCAATTGGGTATCGAGTGAGACAAACGATCAGCCACAGCAGTGGAGAGGGGACTCGGACGGGATGGCTGGCTGGTCGGCCAGCCCGGGCGACTGGGAATCGGCCTTGGTTGCACAAAGGGCTCTCTGTTTAGCAGCCCATCTGCAATATTTACGGTCGTTTGATTTCTATTTTTCCATGCATATTTACAACCTGAAGTTTCTTTTTTGTAAATTAAAGAATACTGTATGGGGATATCTGTCCCTGCAGGGTTTTTAAGTGTCCCCGCTTCCTGCCAGAAGACAACTGGAATGTTGACAACTTCCTGTTTGGTCGAGATCTGATTGGTCAAGTAGAGGGATGGGAACATTTTGGGGTTCCTGTGTTCAGCCACTCCAGCCATGGGGTCGAAAAGCATACTGAATAACCATCAAGTGTTGAATTTTAAATGGAGGATCTGTGACTTTGTGAAAACACTCCAGAAAAGCGATTAGATGGTTCACATCAGAAGTGCGACTCCCTCAACACGCATCCTCTCAACGCTTGTTTTGAAATGTCATTAACACTCTGGCCAAACTGTTCTTTTGGGATTGATTAATCAAACACTTTGGGGCTTTGACTGATGCTCGTCTGAACATGATTAACAAAGGATGTGTTTGATTTAAGATTTACAATGCTCCATGTGAAATCAAATGGCCCCTAAACATTTTCCAGAAAGTTGGAACGGGGAGACACAAATCTAATCAGTTAGAGCATTGCCAGGGTAACTGCTTCAGTAAATTCTTCCATTAGGCCATAGGCTAGCAGCATTTATATGCCTTTAAACGGTTCCCCCTCTCAGAGGAGTGAAACCACAGGCAGATACCCCCTTTTGGAAAAATAGCCCTGTGGGTTTGTAGGGTTCATACTCCAGCATTAACGTTAACCAAGAAGCCTCTTCATGTGTAATTCTACAGATGCTTTGCTTAGTTCCTGCCCAGCGGAGCTGTCAGGACAACCTCCTCCTGGTCTAGATTCAAGAAGTGGGTACTGGAGCTGGTTTATAAATAGCCCTGTAGATAGCAGAAGAAGGAGAACACGAGAATGAGAAGTTATAGATGATGAGCAAGTTATGCAAGAGGTCATCGGGCAGCGGGGAGAGAGGAAAACGCCGGTCCCCTTTCTGTCCCCGCGGGTGGAAAACAAAAGACCGGTGGAAAACATTTGTGGTCAGGGGGAAAGTTAGTAAAAGTGTCTGACCACATTTAAAAATAACCTCATGTGGTGGTTTGCATCTATGTGGGCCACCATCAAAGGAGAGAGATCTCTGGAAATCCTTCTGTTCCTCTGTTGTCCTCCTCTGTGTTATGGCGAACTAATGCTTGTATCTGTCATTGGAAACATGGCATCTAAAATTGCAGTCACTCATCCAGTCATTATTCTATTGTTTGAGTTTGGCATTGTTACAACACCCAGGCTGCAGAGGGCCCAGAAAAGCATTCCCTCGTGTTCCCTTGAGCTAACAGTCAATCACTTTTACTACATCTGGAATGGGCATGGACATTGGGGGATTGGTGATGGCTTTTTATAAATACAAGCCACAAAATAACAATGGCCTGTGTTTGCTGGTAGAGAAGTTATTGTAGTCAATCATACTATAAGACACCATCAATTAACATATACATAATTAACATCAGTTTTCCGCAATATAATTTCTTCAGCATAGACCTGGTGATAGACACAAACAGACAAACCACGCCTAGGTCTGTCGGATCCTGATACAACAGGAATTAATGTCAGTTATTTTCCTTTGCTTTTCTTTTACTTATAGATTGCCGTATGTAAAGTGATGTTATTTTTTGGGGTCCTTCTATTTTGACCATTATGTTTCTAAACTCATTAAAAACCATCAACACTTTGTGTCAAACTTTAAGGCATATTAGCACTGGCTAACAACTAGCATAATTGAGGCTAACATTCTGTGCAAGGTGTGTGCATTTGTTTTTTGGCAGTCACATCCTTCTGCTGCTACCATCATTTTATTCAATAGTACGTATTTCAACAAGGTTCATTCATAATATGTGAAAGTGTTACTGTCAAACTATGATGAAAGCAAATTTGACCATTTTAGTATTCAACTATTGCATTGCATTCAACATTCAGGATGACCTGTTGCGGCTGCTTCTGCTGTGTATCACCTTGTACAGTTGTGGTACCTTGGTGGCAAGGCATGCATAAACAACATTATTAAAGCCAAGCGTCACTTCCAGTTAGCGTGTATGAAAGAAATGTGTGTTTCAGAATAAACAAAAAGCTAAGTAACTCTCTATTTATGACACTTTTTTGTGACAGTAACTGCATCCATCCCTGTGGTTCATCCTACCTTTCTACCCCTGGTGGTTATGGCCATCGTTTCTATGCATGATACTTCAGACTAGACAGGCTAGTGTTGCTGTAGTACCTCCACTTAATAGAAAATTTTGCAACAGTACTCAAATCAGGGAACTCTCCACATACGTAATATTCATCAACTTACATTTTTTTTTAGCAGACAATCAACAAAGAAAAGAAAAGGATCTCGTCACACTTTTTTTTTCAGCAGAACGGAGGCACCATTTAGCTACATAGACTAATTGAAATATATACTAAATTACCTTCCACATACAAACTTCTTGCAGAGTTTGCCTCTTCAAAGATAGTATATTGACTATGGCATCATATTGGTGTTTGGAAAGTCTGTGCACAGTAAGCTAAACGTATTCACAATGGATCACCCTTATGACAGACAACAAACTGCAGCACATCACTCCCCCACCACCTCCAGCACCACCATTGAGGCCCTCACCCCTTGCAGCAGACCGTCTACAGCTGCAGCTGCTTCATAAAGACATCATCAGGTCATACCTACCCTGCATTCGCTTCCCTGCTCCACTGGGCCCAGCTTAATGAAAGGAGGGGGTGGGTGGAGGGGAGGAAGTTCATCTCCGTGACCATGGCCAGAGTGGAGTGGAGAGGATGGATAGAGACATAGAGGCCTGGTGTCGGGGCTATATGCATGGGGTATTGGGTTTCGGCAGGGGAGAGCAGAGGGGTTAATAGCCCAGGGAGGACATGGTTGGCACCGGCATGTTACAGTAATGTACTTGGCAGCCAGCGTGGTGTCAACCCCTTAAATCCCCGGGGGGAGGGAAGGACACGGCCTAATCTGTATTCAGTCCTGACATTGTCCATATCTGATATGGCACATTAGCCGCTAACTCTCTCAATAGACTAGTGTCCTTCAGTTTATATTGCTTTATGGTAATAAAGAGGAGGGGGGAGAGTACACATGCTGTCGTTTGTCATTGTTAACATTGGTGTTCCTCACGCATGTTCCTCTCGTTCCCCTCACACTTCTTTAAGTGCAGGTGTTTACCGATGGTAGAGGATGACCTGGCGTGACACAGGGAGGTCCACTGCCATTTTTTCCCCCTGTTTTATTGATCTTTGGCCTAGTCCCCATGCCCCTCTCTATTTGACCATTTCATGCATCAGAGTTCTCATTTATTTTCCATGCATAGGATACCAGGGTCCAAGCTGCCATCTTTTTTGGAGTCACTGGAGTGGCCATGTGGGAAAGAAGAGAGAGACACAGATCAACCATTTTTCTTCCTCCTCCTCCACTTCCTAGTATCTCCTGAGTGAAGGTGCTCTGGATTTTCACTCACTGAATCGAAGTACCCTCCAGTTTGGGTCATCTTCTCCCTTTCTCTCGCTTGCCTTCTGCCCCCCTGGATCACTTAACAAATTGTTGGGATGATATTTCATGACAGACATGGACTGATTCCATACAGTTTCCCTGCTCTCTGAGTTCTCAGTACTGCGCTGAGATACTACTTCAATATCTTACAATGATGTAGTTATTCTTCATCATTCCCTGTGCTAAAAGGTTCTTCTCAGAAGGTTTGTTTAGACATTTGCTGAAAGGTTTGTAATGTTCCAACTTGTCATTCATGTTCACAGTTGTATTGGACTGATTTTTTTGTGAATACTCACTGTCTTTGTCATTGCTATTGTGTTTCACAATACACACACAAAGACAGACAAAACAGACAGACACACACACACACAGGCACATCATTAATGGCCATGTTCATTAGTTTCCCAAAATTTGGTCCCATTAGGTATTTTTCTTCTGAGTTACGCTTTCAAGTGCTTTCACAATAGCTAAAACAAAAGAGAGCATTCACAGCATAAAGAATGAGAAGGGCTTTCTTGGCATGCTAAATCAACATCACCATCATTAGAATTGTTATGAGAAGCAAAGTCTAACTAAAATTAAATAAAAAGGGAAATCCTCTAATGAAACTGCCTGGGGAATACTGTATAAATCTGCCCGTATTCTCTGAATTCGGATGGGATTAATTCTGCTAATTGTCTTCAGACCAATTACGACAAGTCTATTCCCCACTGCAGTCTTGTGAAACACAGCTGCGCTAATTGGATTTAATCCTTGTGTTCCCTTCCCGAATTTAGAAAGAGAGAGGAGTAACTAGTGAAATATCATGTCCTTCTTTGATACAGTTTTCAAACTGTTTTATTTTTGAACTCGGGGGTTTAATTTAAAAAGTAACTTCCTCCTTCCACGCCTTTTTACATACACTCAACATGAGTCTCATCTAATTCGTTCAAAATATCTCCTTGATTTTGTATTTGAATTTTTTTGTTTGTTTCGATAACAGACTTGTTTACTTGTTACAGCTGTTGTTCCAGTTGTTGTAATGATACAAGTGTTCATGACGGGTACACAATATTGTTTGCTTGACAATTCCATTTCTTCTAGACTTCTTTGTTTCCTACAAAAGAAGCATGCACTAACACAACATAACACAACATCTCTGCCCTGAAGCTAATAAAAGATTTCTGTTCACTCTTCCTGTTCTTCACAATGTTCATGGCAGAGCTTTCCACACCCGAGCCAAAGGCCCTGTTGGTGTGCAGAGAGTATTGACGTGAGAGTGGGGAGAAGTCTGGACCATAAATTAAAGTGTAGCACTGTAAAACCGCATCCCTCCCCTCCCTACCCCACCCACCCACGGCCCCACTCATCCTCTTAAATGACAATAAGAATTAATGGCATTAAAGGGGGATACTTCTGAGCCTCTTAAAGTCTGCTTTATTACCGTGCAGCAGGTTAGGCCCATCACAGATTTGTGGAGTGAGCTTCCATAGGCAGCAGTGTTAACATGTAGAGCCACTGGTTGGGGCAGGGCAACGGTGAGAGGGCTGCTCTGTGGAAGTGATGAGTGAAAGTAAGTGTGTGTGTGTGCATGATCGAGAGTCCAAGATGGCTTAGTCAGAATCTCTGTTTTCTTGAGATGTTCTTCACATGACACGTCAGAGATGTGAGATCAGCAATATGAGTTAGTCTTATCTATACCCATTGCAATGTAATAAATAGCAAATGTGATCAAATAATGCACACAAATATGGAATATTGCAGAGATGTGACACCTTGTTCTGTCTTGTCCTGTTCCACATTAACTTCCTGTCTGCACCTTGCTTACTTCCTGGTCATTTGTTTATCTTTGCTTCGCCCCTCACCTGCACCTCGTCATGTTCATTACTAGTCCCATTAGTTACTGCTCTGTTTCACATGTTCCTTGTTCCCTTGATTAGCCCTCATCATTCAAAGCCTTATGTTACCTCAGTCCTCTGTCGATTGGTGTTCATGCTGATGTGTGAGTCACAGATAGTAATGAAGTCCTATAGTGAAATGAACTGAGTATTGAACTGGAATTGTATCCAGCATTGAGAGTTTAGGGTTGGGACCCGTCAGGTTAATATCTTGTCATTCTGCC
Organism: Limnothrissa miodon; assembly: GCA_017657215.1. Taxonomy (NCBI): domain Eukaryota; kingdom Metazoa; phylum Chordata; class Actinopteri; order Clupeiformes; family Clupeidae; genus Limnothrissa; species Limnothrissa miodon. The sequence continues at coordinate 256,348 of JAGFZM010001826.1, read as the reverse complement.
ATTGGAAAATATAGAAAAGCCTAACGCATGATTGTGATGGCGCTCCTTTTTACACAATAAACTACAGGAACATAATCTTACAGTCCAAACCTACCAGAGGATGACTGTGTCAGCAAGCACTACCTGAAGGCAGAGGGCAGTTTGATAGCCTCGTAGCTTGCATAAAACACCAGTAGCTCATGCACTTGTGTGTGATTTTATTGGACCATTTCCTGATTGGCTTTTATGAAAGCATAAACTAATATTTGCACCATACTTAATAACGTTGATGTATGTTTTCATTTCCGTTTGTCTTTCTGTTTTTTCCGCTTTACATGCTACCAGTATTGACATTGGTCACAAGCAGCCCACTGACTTTGCAAGCTGACGTCACGCCCATTTCATCAACGCCTGATAGCTAAGCTTGGAGAAATGGCGTGGACATCAATTCACTATTAACACACCCTGTCATCAGCAAGCTGCTTACAGCCGACTCATTCCACTGAGTGACTGTATACATTTCTGCTAATAATGTGTTTACTTGGGCTGTCCTGGGAGTCAGAGCTGGTGACAAATCCGCCTCAAGGATAAAGTGCTTATTTAGAATTAAGTGACTTCTCATGAAACAAAGAGTACAGAGCAGGAGAGGGAGAGAGAGAAAGAGAGAGAGAGTCTAAAGATGGGTATTTTTCATATGCACAGTATAAAGAGTTCTTTTCTCTCAATCTGTGTCTGTGTGTGTGTGTGTGTGTATGTATGTATGTGTGTGTCTGTTGTGTATAAGACTGACATATAGAAAATTAGAAAGCAAAAGAGAGAGAGAGAGGTAGAGAGAGATTGAAATGAGACGAGGCACGGTCTTACAGCTGTCTCCCACCCTTTCGGCTAAAAGGAGATTTAGGCTAATGATGCAATTTAAAAACAATAACATTTGTGGGGGAAAGCCAGCACTTAGCTGATGGGTTCTTTGAGAATGACGGGCAGATCACTACGAGACCAAAGCCCACGGCTAAGCTGGATATGTGTAATGTTTGGAAGGAGCTTCCACGAAGTCACCACGGGTGTGACTAATCTGAGCACCATGTTCACTCCACCACAAACCATCCCGATGTTTCATCCGCAGCCAATCCGGCTCTTATTTGGCATCACCTCACTCCAGAAAATACATTTGTCACCTTTCGGAAACAATGTGACACTTATGAACGTGAACAAAGTGACATTTTTTTTCCCTTTCATCCTCACTCTGGCAATTTCACTCTAAAACACTCCCAAATCAAGCACAAACTGTGACACCGAAGCTCAGAGAAGCCGCTGGGTTATTCAACCCATTGAACTTCCTTTTTTTCTTGCGTTCCAAAACACAACATCAGTCTGGGGCCTACAGTATGTCTCTTGAGAAGTGAGGAAATGTCCTCCATCTACTGTCTCTATTGTCACTCTTGGCTGGCTCACCAGCAGGGGGGTTGAGGGGCGCAGCCGGAGCATCTGGAAAAACAAACAGGAAAACCAGAGTGGAATCTCTCTGGATGAAATATGGCCGTGGGGGCGGACTCCGTATCAATGCCATAAAGTGGAAGTTGGAGGAAGGAGGGGGTTGGTATCTGTTCCCATTTGAATCTCATGCCTCATGAAAGTAGAATGAAAATGTGCCCAGTGACCCATTGAAAGCAGCATTCCGTGCACTTTTGCAGCCAAAGCCATCCAATGAATGACCAGACGGGAGTTTTCTTTCTTCTTCCCAGTCCGCTTGCTTTCTTTCTTTCCCACTCTCATTTTAAGAGGAGAGTTTAGGGATTTACTAGTAATGTTGACATCATTGCAATTAAAATGTGCAAAAGCACTAGGGAGAAAGAGAGAAAAAAAGGAAATCTCTGACTACTTAACCAAGGCAGAGAGAACTGTCATTACTGATGTAATTTTAGTGTAACATGAAATATCTAAACTATGTTATTTCATGCCTGTCTACACACACTTTGCAGAAGAAATGTCTCAAGATGACATTTCAAATAGAATTCAGTCTGTAACTTCCAGCTGAGCAAATTACTCAAAGAAAAAAAAAAGAGATGGAAATTTAATAGGAATAAAAGAACACCTAGTCAAATCACATGAGGGTCTAATGTCATCCAAGCACAATTCCAAACATTAAAGTCTCTTATTATATGCAAATGTTTGGAAATTGTGCCATCATTCCAAATAATTTGACTATTTTCTGTCTGTGCTACTGAATATCGTTTTAAATGAAGATGCATTACACATTCTACAGCGTTTTATAGGGTTATGGCTAGGTTATGTGCACAATTATAACCAATTAGGCTAACTAACTAGATTTTGCTCAGGCTATTCCACAACCAAAGTCTATTAGAACTCAATGACATTTTGCAACAAAATGGGCTGATTAGCTCATGGTCTTAATAGGTAATTTCACCAGTAATTAAAATGTGATAAGAAAGTAATAATAAATAATTGCATCTATTAAAAAACACTTAAGCATACATTTGATTTCTCCAGGCTTGGCGAAGTGTATGTACGATCGGTGAACTTTTTATTTTGTCTCTCCTAGGCACCACCTATGATGAGGTCATGGTCCGCGATATGGTGAAAAACAGACAGCGCAAGTGAACAGTGCCATAGTGTCCGAGCAGCACTGATGTTATGCTTCATTCATCACAAGAGCTTCTGGACTGGACGACATATGCAAGGTTTTGCTCTGAAGCTTTACACAAATGCATGTCTGAGCTTATACAGACACACCCAAGAACACCCAACACACACACACACACGCACTCACACTGACTGCAGGTTTGTCGTTGTAACTGGATCACTCCTCCGTCACACACGAACATCTGGATCTGCTAAGGAAATTAACAGCCTCGCTATTCTGCTGTCATTCAGCCTGCAAGCAATTGACCCGTGTGTTGAAAAGTTTTCTTGGATACTTACAGTCCCGGTTCACAGTCCATCCCCTGGTGTCATAAATCATTCTGCTCGCTTGCTGCGCGGGGCAGTCCTCGTCTGGTTGTAATTTTCAGGTTTCTTTCGGGAACGTTTACGTTAATGTGCAGATTACCAGAATGGCACTTTAAATCTGCGGCAGATGCCGTTGCTGAAAGTTTTAGGAGACTTTTCACAGCGGAAAATCGCCTACATGTAAGGTCATTAATTGCTTGGCTACATAATCCATATGGTTGTGATTGACTTTGATTTTGCGCCAGGCTTTTCATGTTGGACATAACATTGATTTATCTCGAATGAATCTGAGGCGAAGAAGGGTCCTGTGCAAAAACAAGACAAGCGGTTGTAGAACTCACTACTTTTGTACTGTACAGCATCTTCAAGCTTCAGTCTGACACTTGTGGTCACTATTCTTGCCAGTTCAAACTTAGTAAAGAGAGTGAAGAAAGTAAGAGAGTAAGAGGGATAGAGGGAGAGCGAGAAAGACATATGCAAGGAGAAACAAGAGCCACCTTCTTCTGCAATGCGCAACAGTAAGTCAATGTGCTGCACTCAATGTGGCCTCTCTCTCTCTCTCTCTCTCTCTCTCTCTCTCTCTGTCTCTCTCTCATTAGTGAGCCAGTATTAGAGATGAGAGTGAAACTTTGAAGAGAGAACATGCGGGCTGCGTCTATCTCTGAAGTGAGCTGTGGTAACCCATTGGAATGAGAGCCAGGGTCATAAAGTCGAAACTGGCAGAGAAGAGGAAAGGGAGAGCTGCAAATCTGGCTGAACATTCCCTGTGCCGGATCCAAGGAGGTGTGTGTGTGTGTGTGTTTATGGGGGGGTTGTTGCACAAGGAGTCTCTGATAAATGAGTTCACCGCAGATGTCGGGACAGGACTGCGCACAAAGGAAAAGGACATGTGGAGGCATGACCCTTCAGGCATACCGTACTGTACATAAAGACACACTTGCAATGGGGCTCTATGTTAGCTCATCACATTTGCACGGCACATGGTGATAGTTGTACATTTACACATTAAATGCTTACACTTTAAAAAAGAGCAATATAAACAGGCGGGATAAATGTGAAAAGCTTACTGTACTCTACATAGGCGCCAGAGCCAGAGAAAGAATAATATAATGATCAAGGCTGTTTGAAGCATCATAATCGGCCTGTACTAAAACAGTCCCAGAGCACACTGCAGAGAAACGGGCAACAATAGACCTAAGGCAAACGTATTATGCTGTACACTGTGATAGCATAGTTTTGCCTGTTGAGAATTAATTCCAGCTCATGTAATATTCATTTACTTCCAATAAAACTGTCCCTTAGCATTGCGGAGGCCTTGCGAAACTACACGCTAGCTATGAATAATGCGCAGCACCGAAAGGCCTCTGAAGTTATTGTTCAATACAAGATCGAGTAATTTAGTGTAATTTGAAAACTTACTGGCATAATGTGTCCTGATTGCGAGGCTTACGGTTACACAGTGTCCCAGGAGGAAACCTGAAACAACATTATCTATAAATTTTTAACCTCCCATAAAATATAGTCGTATCTTGATAAACTATTGTGCCGAGCCAAATGATAACAAAGGGTCGCCAAGGTGAAGAAAGGGTCATCAATCCTCTCGGAACAATAGTGCTTCAAACCATTAATTCCAACTACTTTATAACACACAAGGACTCATCATCTCCCACATCATGGAAAAATGTTCCTAACACCGAGCTGTGCAGGACAAAGCACCCAATCCAAAGCAATGCCATATTTGTGCTTATTAAATGATATTGTTGAACAATGACTTTGCATATACACTACTCATTTCAGTAGGGGCCACAGTGAGAATTCCAGTTGATAAGACCGAAGCAGCTGAGAGTACGAATGCCCAGTGGAGGAGTCCTTATCGGCACTTTGGCAGTTCTCACATGCCAGATAATGCTACAGTGACTAACGATGTGAACTTAGTAATGACATTCAACCGGGTGCTATTTTCACCCTCAGGGCAATTTGGAATTACATGGCGGCAGCCCAAAAATAGTGCGGGTCTGGAGTGCGATTCCTCCCGAAGTACTGTACTCGCCCAGAGATGAAGGAGAGGAGGAGACGGGGAGGGAAATTAATTGCTGTAGAGATTTGTCTTTTTCTGGCATCGCCTATTGGAAAGATAAAGACTTTATTAGGGGATGATAAATAATTGACATATTCTCTGTGCTGAATTCTTTCAGTGATTCCATAAAACAAAAGAAGAAAAAAAACATTCTCCTTCCTTTTACACCTGAGAAAAGGAAAGAATATGTGGATTTGACATTTAGACATAGCCAAAAATGAATTCAACTTGCACCTTTTCATTTATGATAGAATGAAAAAAAGAAGGAGAGATAGCAGGGAGCAGAGAGAAAGAGAGGGAGAGAGAGAATGAGAAAAAAAGAAGAGAGGAAGAGGAGGACAAGAATCTGGCAGCCCAATAAACGCCTTCCTGAACTGCCATGTCAGTGTGTGATCATGAGTGCATTAGGTTTTGGCCCCAAGATGGACGCAGGGGGCCTTGAGTGTACAGTTCTTTGGATAAGTGCTCTGACATGGCAGTTTAGTTCCACTGAAACATTTATGGCATTATGTAAAAAGCCGGTCACTCCGGATAGAACCTGCTGATGCACACATGGTCGAAGAGGAACGTTCACAAGCCCGTTAGCACGTCTCCCCAGACCTCAGCACATTTCTTTGTTTCTGTTTTTTTGCACCTGTGACACTCAGCAGCCTGTAAATTGTGATTTTATAGATGAACATCATGAGAAAGGTGCAGATGAATTTATGGTTTGGGGCGATGTAGCACACGGAAGACAATGGAACCGTAAAGTACAGAAATAAGGAACGTGGTCTCACAATGGCTTGTGGGTCACTTTGTAATGGACGGCATGACTTGCAAAAACAAAAGGGGTCCTGTTGGTGTAGCTGATCTGGTGTGGGGAAGTGGGGGTCTCAGAACCCAGGAGTCCAGCTCTGTGTCACAAAAACACATTTTATGGGATCCCCCCCATTCTTTCACATGATTTACTTTTTTTGTGCATGCATGAATGTGTGCATGCATGACTGTGTGTGTGTGCTTGTGCATGTGTGTGTGTGTGTGTGTGTGTGTAGTGTGTGTGTGCATGTGTGGATGCCCTACAGGGTCCAGCAAGACCTAAAGCAATGCTCCCATCCCCTCAACCACACAACCCCAAACCAACCCCCACCCCACCCCAACCCCCGGGTCATCCCCAGCTAATTAATAACTTCTCTGGGAAAATGTCCTGGAAAACAAGGGCTTCTCCTGAAGTGGCTGCCGTGGAGGCGGGTGAGCGTCCTGCTCTCCCGTTCTGACACCCGCGGACGGCGGGGCAGGACGTGGGATCGCCTGAGGTGATTAATGAGCCATTGTTGTTGGAAGGAGCCTATCGCCGCCGGACCTGTCCGGCTTATCCAGGCCCCTCCGTGCCGGAGCCTCTTGGCAAGGATCTCTGACCCCCCGCGTCTTAAATCTCAGGCCACCTCCGCCAGCACCACCACAGGACAGCGCTGATAAGCCTGCCACTGTTTGCCAGCATGTCCCGACTCGGATGAGATACTCCCTTGTTTTTTTTTTCTGTTTGTTTGTTTTGTTGTTTTCACTTTCTTTTCACTAGAAAACTTGAGAGCCTGGGGAGAAGCGTATGTCCAAACATGGATGACAAAAATCTCTCCTACTTAATGTGGCGAGCCTGAGGAAACAGATGAGAGGAGTGCAACATACGCTACGCTAATCAGCGTGACATCCCTGGATGAGGATATGGAGGAGGTAGGCTGGGACTGTGACAAAGGGAGACCACCAGGGCCTGTGTGATAGAGTGGGGAACGAGTGCTGAGGCTTGAACCACTAGAAGGGACAGCCTCCCTGTTCAATGCACAAGTGGATGTGGCTGAATGGCAGAAAGAGAGAGGGGAGAGAGAGAGAGAGAGAGAGAGAGAGAGAGAGAGAGATAAGAGGAACAGATGGAGGGAGTATTGATAAAGAGAGAAGAGGCTAGAGACTGAAAATCAAATGAAGGTGTTTTCCAGGCATCTGCCCTTCAGGGTTTGGTATTACACTATACTGTATATAAAAAAAACATGCCAGGGTAATTATCAAGGCTAAAGATATGTTTCAGGCAATGATACCCATCCCCACCCCTACACACACACACACACACACACACACTCACCCCCCACCCCCGTGTGTTTTGTCCTCCCCATCTCTCCCTCTCTTTCAGAGGAGGCTCCCCCCTTGCCCTGACTCCTTCTCCTTTTCCCCTCTGTGTGAATGCAGGTTAGAGTGCAGATGTCTGGAGCGGGGCCAGGAAGGGAACTTTACAACAGTCATGAACAGGCAATCGTCTGCAGCAGTGGCGGCAGCAGCAACAGCAGCCGCAGCATAGGCTCCCAGTGGCAATACATCTGAGCGTGTTTACCTTACTGATCTGAAGATATGTCACCCATATGTGGGAAGAGGTGAAGATCTAGCACATCAAGCTGAAAATGGAGACAGAGACGCAAGCGCAAGCGACGCCATCCACAAACTGGTTTACACAATCACACCGCCGTGTGACAAATGAAGATCGTTTCATGCAAAACTCTTCAAACTTAAACCCAGACAACAACATGAAAAGGAAATGTTTTCGTTTTAAACAAAACAAGTCACCTAAATGTCAAGCGGTATTTTTCTTTAAATAAAAATACCAGAAACATATTAGTCTGAGTGTTTCAGTGACAGAAAATTAGCAAGGAAACCTAGAGTATAGTAACTGACTGCAAAGTGCTGGAAACTCCAAAGGATGATCATGACTTTGTTCAGACAGGAATTCATGAATATGCTGTGCTGTGTGTCTCATGTGCAGTGTATGAACCTGTATGCATTCAGTCAAGACACACACATTTGTCCTCTTCACTTTATGTCTGTTTCTGTACCCCTTTTCTTTTAACACTATATGAATGTTTCACTCATCATTACATACACACACACATACAGAGAGATAAAAAATACACTCACACTCAGTCTCTTTCTCTCCCACACAAATACACTCTCACACTCAGTCACTCTCTGTCTCACGCGCACACACACACACTCACACACACACACAGCTGTGTATTTAGGAAACAGACAACCCCGCCATCCCATTCGCTTAAGAGATGTATTTTGACATGGTGAATTCTCTGGTATAAAATGGATAAATCCTGCGAGCAGCGGCACTCTCCCCAGAGCGGAACCAACGGGAAATGAAAGTGGCTGGCAGTCCATATTAATACCACTTCATTCTTCTTTCATCTGTCTTGTGACTCGCTCCTTGTACTCCGAGTCTTCCTCCTCCTCCACCACTCTCTCTCTCACAGATACTTTACACTACGCTACGCCGCTACAAATTCAGACGAGGTATTATTAATTCATGCTAGTCTGCTATCGTGTCAGATCAGTGCCATGCTTAAGTGTCCGCTGGAGGTTTGTTGGTGCAGCAGAGGAAAAAAGAGTGGGAGGTCAAGAATCGGGTTGTCAATGCCTTCTTTTATTTAACCGCTTGTCTTTAATAGTACTTGCTTCCAAGCATTTATTTTGCCTGTAATCTTTCATTGGAAGATTTGGTTGCTGTCCCAGTCAGGTTCTGTATTAATGAAAGAGTGAACATGCTGTAGCATTGCTTTTGACAAACAGAATTACCGTCACATCCTCAACCATGAGCAAACCAAATCACTCCAGTGTTGTAAGGCCACAATAAACTGGCAGAAACCTGCAAATATATAAAATAATGAAATTATTTATTTTCCTTAAATGAACTGTTCTCCAGGTGAAACATGATTTACGAACACTGAGAGGCATATGGCCACACTTTCTTACATGTATATATGTAAGTTCTGTGGTGAACAAGCCGTGAGACAAGCGAGCTGGTGTCAGAGGAGACCAAGAGCACAGAGCAGGTGTTTCTATCCAGACCCTTCATTAGGGTCTGCACTGACCGCTGGATGCCTTCCTCAATCCATGTTTCCACCCCAACCCTCCCACACACACACACATGCACGCGCACACACACAAACACACCCTGCCAGAGCCGAGAACAGATCACTCTTCCTGACACCCTGGAACACATCTGGGCAAGAGACGATGATGGATGTCGGGTGCGTTGGAAGGGCCCAGGGTAGTGTTTCTGCCCCGAGCTCTCGGGGGCTAGACCTCTGTTCGCGGGGCTGAAGTGACGTGACAGGCCGGGGCTGCACAGGGCTGGCCCTCATCATTTACGCCCGTGACCTGTCAGAAACAGCCTGAACCGCAGCAAGCAGCCGTCCAGGCACTGGAGGAGAGAGTGAAGCACTGTAGGACTGGGCAGTTTTGTATTCCCATACACTGTATCCGGTGCTGTTTATGCTGCCAGCCCTTTGTCTGAATGGGACTAGATTAAAATCATGTGTCCTAAAATGTAGAATGATTGAAAAGCAATAATGATAGGATTATGATATGGTAAATATGACTTTTCCTTCTCTTTTTCTGTTGTTTACACAAAGTGTGCCGACGCACAAAAGCTTTCTCAACAGAGGCTTCCATGGAGCTCTGGCAAGGCCCATGTGGCCAGAGCACTGCGATTCACAGCACACATTGTTTAGAAACGTCTGACTGATAATGAAACCCAGTCTCTGGTCTAATAGCATTGGCAAAAGGGGGCCTGTTTACTAATGGTGCTGGAAACAAAATGGGCCCTGCAGACAGGGAGCTAATGAGGGTCTATAGGACTGAGATGGCTGATTTGGAACACAGATTTTCATAAGGCTGCAAAAAAAAATGATGTTGGGAAGCTGATGTTTCTTTTTTCTCTTTGCCACCACGGAAAACATCAAGACCCGAACGAGGCTTTACTGAGATAACAAGTGTGGGCAAAAGAGCTCTCCTTAATCAAACCAAATGACATCAACAACAACAACAAAATAAACACTGGCAAGCCAATCCAAGCCTTGATTGAAATTCAAACCACCTAATTGCACTGGCCCCATGCTTTCATGATTCAGGACGCCATTTTTATTCATTCACTTATTCTTTTATTTTCAGCTTCATGACGGTTAAGTAAAAACAGATTAGGAGAAGGCTTGGAGGAGGAGGGAAAGAGGGAGAGGGGGTGAGAAGAAATATCGGGCCCGACAATGGTAATTGAAAAAATAGTACATTCTCTCAGGGACCCTGGTGTCACTCTCTCTGCTCACACCACAACCCCTCCCCCTCCTGCAGGGAATTGGACTGTGCCAATGGGAGTGTGCGGATGAACCGTTTGAATAACTACAGTGAAGATGGGGGAGGGAGGAGTGAGGAGGGGAGGAGGAGGAGAGGGAGGGGAAGGATGCTTTAAACTGATTTATGTCCGGCCATAATAAAACAGGCATTTCCCCTCTCGCCTGTTTAATATGCAAATATGCAGAGCATCTCGCTACTGACAGCCAGCCATTAATAAAGGAGCGTGGCGGTGAGCAGAGAGCCGGCCATAGCTCATCTTTATGAAAATACATGATGATGGTTTTACACGGCGTAATCTTTTAAAGTTGGGTCCTGCCGATGGGCCAGGACAGCTCGGATACTGTGCAATGCACACAGCCATAACTCTCCAGAGAACTTTCATTTTATATATTTTTATATGTATGTAGGTATGTATGTAGTGTGTGTGTGTGCATGTATCTCTTTGTGTGCAGGAGGGAAACTGACTGACTGATGGATTAAATTACCAAAACACGTGTGCCGCGCGCCGCTGAGGACCATGGGAGATCATGCGTCACACATTCACTTAACTTCGCAAGCGGAGAATACATCCAATCAACAAAAAACACATCTGAAGAATGTGATTAATTAGCGGACAGCAAAACATTTGTCTCTGCTGCTGAAGGTTTTTCGTTCTCTACTCTACCTCCCCCCTCCCCCACCACCCCCCTTCAAATACAGAGCTGGCCATATGGTGCTAAAGTGTATGAATCCTTTGTAATTTTATTAAGAGCGTTTACTTTGTGCGGTGATGATGGATGTACGAGCAGTCACTTGCAGTCATGGCCGCGCAGATGAAACGGCATGAGGAAAAAAAGCATTAATAAGCGGACAGACATGGCCATATTCTCTGTTGTGTGCCAGACTGATGCTTGTTTCAGGTAAGCACTGCACACAAATAGTCGACAGTACAAACAGATCCCCCACACTTCCTTGAAGAAGCTGCGCATGCTTAATAACAGTGTTCAATTTCAACAGTTCTGATAGCATCAAGTATGCAGGCAATGTGTGTGTGTGTGTGTGTGTGTATATATATATATATATATATATACTGTATATAGGAGGAGTATATTGCTGGCATCCAGTATTATTCTTTATTCTCTCCTAGGGAAATATGTCACATCATTGGATTTCCCACTCACCTCAGAGAGAAAAACAGCGCTCGGAAAAATTACAACTACTGCAGCACGCACTTCCACAAAGCCTCAATTATAACCACACTTAGGAATAGCGTGGAATTGCCCAGTTCCCAGCAGACCAGTATTACACAGTATTACCAGTACTTCCCATTCTCTCCATACATGTATTTTACATAGGGGAGTCTCGGAGGGAGCTGAGGCATGGAGTCTTACACAATTTAAATATGGGATTTGGGACATCAAAGCCAGACTGATATTGGAATAACAGAAATAATTAGGAACGGGGGTGGAGAGGCAAAAATACCCCCATTTCCATACGCGGATCATTAATGTGAAGCCTGGCAGGGATGCTGAATGGGACTGCGGTTGATGTTCCTCGGGTAGCTGGAGCAGGAGGGAGGTGGAAGAGGGGGAGGTGCTCACATGACCTTGCGTACACTGGGCAAAACACACACAGTGGCGAATAAATTCATCAAGAGGCTCACAGACTCTGTGTTAGCATTTTAGCATCACATTTGCATGTGTGTATACCGTACACTGTAACTTTAAAAATATACAGTTGTAAAGGTTTTTTTTTACTATGTAGTGTAGGGTTTTGATTGCTAGGTGATAAAAAAAACGTGCTACATTTTGTACTGAATTTGTGAAATATGTGAAATCCTGGTCCAAAGGGTCAATTCAAACAGCTACCTAACCACCCACATGCTCTGTTGACCAAACGTAGAACGCTCAATGTTACCATGAAAAGAAACCTCCAAACATCGAGCAGCAATTATCCTCGAGGCGAGGACTGTCCCTGTGGACTGACCATATCTGTGTCGGTACACAGTAGCTGAACCTGTGCTAATTTGTTCCAACAGAACAGCCGAGCAGTTGTGGCCGTGGCAACCGAGTTTAGCTTCTTCACAGTGCGGGTGAGTGCTGGTGGCTGTGAGAGCCGTATGTCCAGAGCCAGAGTTTATCCAGCTCCATTGTAAGGGCTATTGACTCTGGCTGGATTTAGCACACACAGACAGGGTTTCCCCTTCTCTGGGGGTTTCCACATTCCATCATTCACTGGTCTGTGGAGGAGGATTTTGTGTGTGTGTGTGTGTGTGAGTGAGTATGTGTAAGTGTGTGTGTGTGTGCATTGCATTTTGGTGAAAGAGTGAAGACTCAGGACTTACTGTGTGTGTGTGTGCGCGTGTGTGAAAAAATGTGATTTATTTACACACCAAAATATATTTCCCATAAGGTTTATCACCCCTTCAATAAAAGCATACGGCAAGCTGTACTGGAAATAAAAGCCAAGAAACCCGTCATTTGTACCGATTACTGGCCGACAGATCATCGGCATTCCCGGTTAAAGGGGACTGGCAGGCTATTTATTTATTTATTTATTTTGCCTCGCTAGTGAAGTCATTGTTTTCAAATGGGACTTGAGGGAAAGGGATACTTCCTGGTCCAAAACCAGGCTGGACATTCCCAGAGCCACATCCATCAGTCGCAGTCTGCCACAATGACCTTGTGCAATCCGAGCGCGCTCGGCTGAGCTGAGCATTTCGGCAGCAGCAGTCAGCAGGCAGCGAAGAGACAGGAAGCCGTCAGGCGCGTCCCAAGGCGAGCGCTGTCATCTGCCTGCTCTTTTCGAGAACATTATCATCATTCTTTATCATCGTTATTTTAAATCTCTCTTTTCATTCAATATTTTCATTCAGACATTAAGAAGAATTGACCTTTCTGGCCACGAGGTTCTCAGAGTGAGTTTGGCAAGCTTTTAGCCTGTTTGTATTTGCATGACCTGACACCATGGCAGACAGTGGCCCCTGCTGTTAGCTGCTATGCGTTTCTATTGAAGAATGAGAATCAGAGCTGTAATTATCTTCCTTTTTATTTACAGCCTATAAACATATCATTACTTAAGATCATAGCTTTCCCAGAGCAGCTATTCATCTCACATTTATCACATCTTTGAGCCAGTCAACATGATCTACACAAGGTCTGAATGGGTTTCTGTGTCCTCTGTCCAAACACTGCAAAAAGTAATTGCATAGTTTGCAATGGACTTGAACATTAAGATCATGTGTTAACTTTGGCAAAGGACAGACTCTTTAGACAGCTAAGCCCTTGTAAATGAGAAGCACCATAATGAAGTCTGTGAAATTAGCCCAGGGTTCTCATTTGAAAGCAAAGCATACAGTACAGTCATCACAAAATCTGTGGTGAGTGAATGTGGTTTGGACGGTTACTAAGTGTGTGTACGATGTGTGTGTGTGTGTATGTTAAAGTGTACATATGTAATGTGTATGTGTGTGCTCCCATGTGTGATTTACTTTGTTCTCTTTTGTATCCTGATGTGGTTTTACATCACAGCTCCGCGAGTGCTCAGCACACCTGGTGCAGAAGGAGAGCCAAAAGCCAGATCTCTGGCAGGTCTGGGCTTTCCAGACCTTTGTGGTCTCCAGTGGTGGGCCTTAGTGGATGGCTGACTCAGCGGTCCCTTTGTCCGAGGATGGCAGCGCGTGACATCACATCGTATAAAAGCCCAGCGCAGGATCTGGGGCAGACTAAACCCTTTTGTGTAGCACAGAGCCAGCAAACCCATAGCATGGGCTAGGGATCCCCTCCACACCGTGTCCGCTATTGTGTCAGGATCTGTTTTTTTTTTTCCTATAATGACATTCTATCAGCATGAGGTAGTGTGCGCTCCTGATCGTCTCATTAGCGGAAACGGAACTAGATAAACTCCCATCACTCAGTCTGCTTCCTTGACCTGGGCCACGGTCTGCAAATCATGCTAATTAAGGTCTAAACACTTCAGATACAATTTAATCTCCCTGCAGGAGAGACAGCAGTGCTCTTTGACTATTTTTTATTTTGTAAATGAATATGATAATATACTGTAATGTCAGTGAATGAGCCCCTCTATCCATATACTTCTAGTGCAAATTAGCACCACCTCCACTTAATATGTGTGTGTGTGTGTGTGTGTGTGTGTGTGTGTGTGAGAGAGAGAGAAAGAGTGGAGAATTTGTGGAGAATTTGTTTGCGGCTACAGTTTCTTACTTAAACACCATTTTTGCAACGATGCCCAAAAATGTAATGATTTACATAATAGCAGTTGTTAGCCGAATTGTCCGGAACTCACTATTTTCCTCACAGAAAATCTTTTATGTTAAACCAAATGCTTAACATATGGTTTCTCAGCATTTGAAGGGCTAAGTGCAAACAGGAAAGCACTTAGTTGTGTTTTGAAACAAATAAACATTAAGATGTGTTTTAACATCTGTCTAAAGTTAGTTACAAAGTTCTTGCCTTTGCACACCATTTAGGCAATACTATAAAACATACTTCACGTTCCATCCTTGGCCCATTCTCTGTTAGGGACATCAAAAGAGGCCTACAGGTGACTGTTATGACACAGATCTTTTTTCCCCCCCTTACACAGATGGACAATCCAGCGTCCTATTTTCCGGAATGCGTTATCCCCATAATCCGCCAGTCGTCATCGCTTTTGGCTAATAGATGGCTCCAACCATTTGCAGTGGCAGCCCTTTGTAGTGTATAATGAACACTGCACTGTCTGATGAATGGAGTTTGGGCAAGGAGGACGTCACTTCTTCCATTAGGAAGCCCTCTTCCCAAGTCTACCGTATTGAACCACAGCTTTTGGCTATTAGGCTGATGCATGACACAGTCAATTCCAGTTACGCTTTAATAAGTGAATATTTATCTTGCGCCGTCTGTAAAAATTGAGGATGGGTGGGTGGGTGGGTAGACGAGGGGTGGGGGAGGTGGTCGGGGGCTGGCGGAGCGGGGGTCCGAGTCATTTTCATTCCTAGGACTCGTGGTGTTTCCGTCCCTGCTTGTTAATCTTCTTTGTCGGGGTGCGTCTACGAGGTTAGGGCCTGCCATGATTTATCTTGTGAATCGCAGCCAGTGAGCCTGTCAGCTCGTCGACCCCAGCACCTTGCGCCTGCTTTTCTCCACGGAAACCATCTTTCTGAGGTCTCACCCCTCAACTCATATACACACATACACATGATCATACAGTATGTATAAAAGGACTAGCTAATACGTATTACACACGTGTAATGTATACGTTTGGCTTGAATGTAATTTAGATGCTAATATTTACATTTAGACAAAACAAGGAGCCGGAAGAGGCTCGGGCCACCCTTGTGACAAGAAAAAGAGGGAAGGAGAAGAAGGAGGAGAATGCAAGAATAAAACCCAGTTCCCTGTAGAGCACTCCAGCTGATCAAAGCAATTTATTGAGTCATAGTTCTCCTCTCCTCAAATGCATACTGATAAAACCTAAACGGACCGCTAATGAAAAGGACTCCCACTCACAAGCTGGAGTCATTTAGGCAGTAAGTTCATTTGGGTATGGGACTGTAATCGGGCTCCCCTCCGCCTTGGTGAAAGAGACATTAATTTCAGTGACCAAGTGGAACGAAGTGGCGCTCTGTCAGGCAATTAGTCATCTGCCCGTAGCCACTCACAGCCTATTGCCATGGTAATCCATACCCCAGGCTAGCGGCCCTCTGCTATGGAAATCCATACATCGGGCCCTGGCAAATGTTGCAGAGAGCAGTGTGTGTGTGTGTGTGTTTGTGTAGGTGTGCATGCTGACCAACAGATTTGTAGACAGAGGACAGCAGATGGTACACCTGTGTGTTTAGAAGGGGTAAGGTCTTACTTTGCTTTGTCTAAACATTAAATTCTCTTCTGTGCAGTTATTTTGTCTAAAACATTGAATCTGTATTTGGATTTGTACATCTGTATTTATTATTTATCCATATATCTGTATATTTATTGTCTCTATAAAATAACTATAGTATTTCAACTAAAAAAGTCACAATAATGTAATAATGATCAAGTTGACATTTCTTGTCCAAATAAATCAGCCTTGCTTTTTTGTGTTATTTTTAGATGAAAAAGTACATTACTTGGAAAGGAAGAGACCAGGGACTGACACCTTGTTATGACAAAAGAAGTCACGTCAGGGGACAGCTTTCCCAGAAGAATACAGGGAGTGAGTATTGAGAACAAAAAGAAAACAGAGAGAGTATTGAGAACAAAAAGAAAACAGAGTGAGGAAGACTGTCAGGAAGGAAGGATGGAAGTAAGGAAATGAGAAAGAGAGAGAGCAACCCAGGCCCAGCACAGTTCAGGTCAAGCTCAAGACCTGTGCGAGACTCAGACGATTCAGAGCAAACAACAGGAAAAAAGGCCACCGTGCCATTCAACAGATCGTCTAGACCTCAGATGTGTTGGACATTGATCCTGGCAAACAAATCTGCGGGAAAATTTTGCCAAGGATTATCTCTTGCTTTTCCTTAAACTGTGCTCTCGTGCTTTGGCAAATCACCAAATTTGAATCCAAAAATCTATTGCAAATCAAACAGCATACTGTATAGGTATAAGAGACCTTAGTGTCCAAGTGTCATTCCTGGCATGGACACCTTAGCATGTGTTGAGCAGCAGAGGTACTGCTCTTAGTTGCTCTTGGCTCCGAAACCTCCGCTAAACAGACGGGGGGATGCCAAAGTAAGCGGCTCCGCAGGAGGTCCGTCTCTGGCCTGCATGCGCACGGTGTGCATCCTCACTGGCCTGTGGACATTATGTGGGATATAAGGTCTGTGTTCAGTGTATATGCAGCAGCATAGCAGTTGGCCTGCAACAGGAAACCGCTCGCTATCACAGGGGTCCCGTCTGGAGATAAGTGTTGTAAAAAGAGACCCCTGT
>JAGFZM010001826.1:227865-239274 GCA_017657215.1 Limnothrissa miodon | reverse complement strand
CAAAGTTTAATTAAAACGAGCCCCACCTCACCATTAGAAGATTGTGTCTATTTTCCCCCCACCAGGAGGGCCAGGGTGAATCCTGTTGTTTTCAATTCTAATTAGAACCCTGATATAATTGTCTTATGACATGCTGCTTTTGTCCAATTTACCCCCGCCGACAGTGTGTGTCCGTAGAAAGCGTCCCACATGATGGAGACAAACACATGGGAGGGAAGAGAGAGATGGCACCACTCAGGAAATTAAATGAACAGAGAGGGAGAAAATAAAAAAAATGCTGTGTGTGTGTGTGCAAGCTCTCATGTGACTGTTGTACAGTACGTTTCACATATACTTCATTTCGGCACAGGGACGCTCAATAACAGGATGGTCCTGAGAATGACCTAGTGGGTCCTTTCAGGTGGAGGGTGGTGGAGATGGTGGAGGGGGGGCAAGAAGTGTGTGTGTGTGTGTGTATGTGTGTGTGTGTGTGTGCTCTTGGCTGACTCTTAGTCACTCTGTAGTCAGAATACTTTCTGAGCGGCTGCCAAAAGAGACACAGGGCTCTGCCAGCTGAAGATTAGGCTGTTTGTCTAGGCTGGAAAACCACAATAATACCAGCGAGATCTCAGCACTTATTCTTGGCTGGAGGGGGAGACTGATGGGACATGGATGAGTTACATGGAGCAGGTTGAACTGACCCGCTGTTGTACATCAGTGCTGTGTAGTAGTGAGGGGAGAAAGGGTGGTCAGTAAATAATATTTTCAGAGATGTTTAATGGCCCCTGCCTTCTTGTGCTTAGAGAGACTCCACAAATTGTGGAAATTTTGACTGTCAGTGTTACAATAAAATTTCAACAGTGTGAATGCTCCCTTAAATCATTTTTTTTCTTTTTCTTTATTTTCCTTCTGTTTTATTTTTCAATAAAATCCCACCTTGTAGCTTTGTGCAACATATAAAAGAAGTCAATTTGGAGATGCTGCCTTTAAGACGTGCAAGAACAAAGTAAGAATTGAAAGGAAAAGAAAAGAAGGGGGCGAGAAAGCTCTTGGCATGAAAAAAAAAAACTAAAAAAACTACACAAGAGCAATATCAAAGAAAAAGCATGTGTCTAGATGCAAAACAATGTATAACCCCGAAATGATCATGAATGAAAAGAAGGCACTACACATTGAGAGGAGGAGTAGAAGAGGGAAACAAGATAGAGAAGGAGAAAGAAGGTGCGCATGCACACACACACACACACACACACACACACACACACATTCATGCAGACGTGGGTGTGTGTGTATGCGTACGCTTGAAGGAGTCCCACCCTCCTTGGGCATGGAGGCCCACCTTTTGTAAAAACATCTCGGCAGACACACCCTCCCCATCTCCGGACGGCCGCCGAAGCTTCACTCACCTACAGATTATTTCTATGCTAATTCTAAATCTCAGGGAGAAGAAAGGGAAAGAGGAAGAGGAGTGGAGGAAAGGAAAGAAAAGAAAAGAGGCCTGGAGGGAAATCTAAAACACCCCTGCATTAAATGAGGGGTTTGGTTTGCCCAACGCAAGATGTCGTGTATATAAAAAAACACATTTCAACATTTCATTTATTATGTATTATTTATCATTATGTATTATTTAGTATCAGTTGAAAACAATTAAGATTCTTACGCATTTCGGACGTTTGAACGTCTACATGTTTAGCTAAGTTACGAAAAACACCATATACAAAGGACTTACTATGGCTTACTATGAAAGTTTTTTTTGCTTTTGCAAGTGGAAATATATATGCATATATCTATGTATGCTGTGCATCAAAGAGTAGTTTCCCAGCAATGGCATTTCCAACTCCCACTTATGCAGATGAAAGAAACATTGGCCTCAATTACAATAAAAATACAGGAGTTAGTTGGTTTGTAAGAATCATGCAAAAAACAGTGTGACCACAGAGAGGATAGGTGCATACATTCATGTATGGGGAACGTGTGCTCCACTTGCATTAAGGGCTACAAAAAGAGCACTATTTTTGACTCAAGTCCTCACTGAAGGTGGACCTTGGAAAATATCTCTGCCGCTTTTTGTCTGGAAAAGGTCACAGTAGACCCATTTTTAGTGCCTGACCCAACACGCGACTGAGTGAGCGAAACAAAAGGGACGTCTTAGGTCTCAGCCACAGAGGACGGAGGGAGAGAGATAGAGAGGGAGAGAGAGAAAGAGAGAGTGATAGAAAGAGAGAGAGACAGAGAGAGAGGTGACAACTTAATAATGTATCTATAAGCAATAAACAAATAGATCAATCATGTAATGATAAAAAAGGAATAAAAAAAGATCAGAATAGATTCTTTTTATATCTTCAAGTCTTTTTATATTTCATAGGCACACATATTGTTTCTTCTTACACAGAATGTCTATAAATTATTATATTTTTTATTATAATTTAGATACAATTCAGACCCCCTTAAATTGAGACTTTCTTTTAAAAAATTAAAGTAAAAAAAAAAAACCAAAAAAAAAAACATACATTATAAATACATACATACATAAATATTTAAAGTGTGTTTACAGTGTTATCTGTTCTTATGTCTCTTTGTTTGCCCCTGAGTATTTATGAATGATATTGTGTATGTACGTGTGATTAGGAGAAAATGATTTAACACACGTTTGCTTTAGAAATTGTGTACGCTGGCATGGGTGTGTGTGCGGTGTGCGTGCGTGTGTGTGGCAGGATGGAGAGTGTGGGTGTGGACGCACGCATATGCATGCACGCGTGTGTGTGTGTGTGTCTGAGTGTATGTATGTGTGCTTATGAACAGCAGTTGTGTTGGACCGGCACCTCCCCATAGAAGCAGCACGGGGGCCTAATTCATCCACGGGCCGGCTGGATCCCGTACTTCTCTGCTGATGATGTCGGGCTATTTTCATTTTCCGCTCTTGCAAATAGGCTGAATAGAGAGAGAAGGAGTATTCCCGGGGGAAAGCATTGTAAACATGTTGCTACATTGCATCCCACTCCTTCTGTGCAGTGTGCGTGTGCACGCACACACACACACACACACACACACATACACAAACTCACACACACAAACACATACACATACACAAACACACACATACACACAAACTCACACACACTAACACACACAAACACAGTCAAAACATGCTTCTTTCATCTGTAACAAACACAAAGACAAACCAACGCCTACCTCCCGACACTCTATTCTAATTACCACATTCATTTACAATGTTTAATCTGTGTGCACACTCAGGAAATACAAACAAACCAACAAAGGTCTAAGGAATCTTTTTCTTGTTTTATTGTTTGAGAGAGGGGGGTGTCTGTTTGTTTCCATAGCGCGCTGTCTCACGTTGGAAAATGAGTACCAAGATTAGGGCTTTTCAAAGGAGGATATTTCTAGAATGAGAATGTAGGTTGTTTACATTGTTGTTTAATTGTGTGTTACATTAACGTTGGCCTACTAATCGTAGCCTCCTTGAAATGTGCTCCAGCCTGGATGTTTACCAAATCTCCAAGACAAACAGAAAAAATAAACAAACAATAAACCCTTAACGTGCAGTGTAATTGTGTAAATTGTGACATGAAGGAAGCATGTGTGAAAGATGAGACCAAAGAAAAAGGTCAACGACCTTGAGAAAATTCAGTCTTTAAAAGTCCCTCCAAAGGCTAATGAATGTGAGTCTCTCAGAAGTCTAAGGAATGCCATGATGTTGAAAGTGGAAATGCAAAGTACTAAACACTTGTGACTCCATCCATCTGTACGCATCTCTGCTTGCTTTTGCTGTGTCCATTTGTGTGTGTGTGTGTTGTGTGTTTGTGATAGTGAGTGTGAATGAGTGTGAGTGTGTGAAAGTGTTTGTGTGGTGTGTCAGCTCCATTACCTGCTGGCCCTGCAGAGTGTGGTCACCTGAGCCCTTGTCCATTTATTATCAAAGCACACAGCACATTTGAACCAGGCCTGAAATCCGATGCGTGGGCAGCTCTGGTGTCCGTGCGGACAAACCCGCTGAAGTTTCAGAAATATTGGTGACCACGCACAAAAATAAAAAAAAAAGAAATAATTAAATCAACGAAAAACTCCCCTACGCATCATCACGCAACTCTACACCTGCCAGACATTATGGATCGTTCTGTGGTTTAAGGGTGACCACTGAGGTTAGTCAAGGTGTGGCAGGAGATGACCGTGAGGATTGGTCAGGCAAACACAGTTGCCCTACAAAGACAATTCATCTCAGCAGTACAGTAGATGCAATCTATAAATTTTTTTCTGTAACCTGTAAAGCAATTAAGATTTTTACGCAAAGCAATTTACAGATTTACGCATTTGGAATTTTAGAACATCTATGTATTGGACTGAGTTAACGGAAAACGTCATATTTAAAGAACCTGTCAACTTAATGTGAAAATGGTTCTTTTTGCTTTTCAAGTGGAAAAAATGTACTGTGTGCTATACATCAAAGGCATCGCCTTACTTCTACAGATACAGTAAGAGACGCTGTGGCCTAAATTTCAAACAAAGTAAAATAATTTTGGTTTGTGTCGTTCTGAAAGTGAGAATCATGCACAGATCACTAAGACCACTGAGAGGAAATGTGCATATATACAAGGTTTTTTTTTTTGATGTATGGGAAACGTGCTCCACTTACATCAAGGACTACAAGAAAAGAGCATTATTTTTAACTCGTCATAACTGCCATGGTACAACCGCATCACTTGTCCTTGTCTTTGTTTTCAGTCCCAGATCAAAGAGCTGAGTGTAGGAGGTGGTCAACACATTGTGCATGGAGTGTCAAACCACCACACACACACACACACAAACTGACTTGACAGCAGGAGGAAGTCCCCCTTCGCCCAAGTAAGACTCAAAGGGTGAGGAAGGTGGGTCACTGAACGAGATGTCACTTTGGATGCTTATGACAAAACATGCCAGCGAGATCAAGGTAGGTTTCCTCCCCCTTAAGTCAGGTTGTTTGTGTTCAACACTAATCTGCCACATGATCTTTGTCCCTTTCCTGCTAATAGTGGCGCAGCTTTGCTTGCGAGTTTTTTTTTTTTCCTGCAACATTGCGACGGATGTGTACAGTGTTCCGGGTGTAGCCAACATCCTGAGTCAGGGGCCTTAGCGGCGCATGGGGATGTCCAAACTTGTCATCCCCACCCTCCACCACCACCCTTGGGTTCTTCACAAACCCTGACAAAGACGGAACGAGAGCCCAAGCTCCTCCGACAGAATGCACACGCTGTTCAATTACGCCGTCTCACCTCCCGTGTGTGAGTTTGGCGCGGGCGGGCCCGTGGCACTCTTTAAATGGCTCCTCTGAACAGTTAACAGATATTAGAGATGACCTTCTCTCTTCTTCCTTTTGGAGATGCACTAAATGCCACTCCGTTTTTCCACCTCTCCTTCTTTTGTGCGACACATCAGGCACTTACAGCCTTTTTCCTTCCCCCTTCCTTAGCCGAACAGTGATTAAATTGATTCCATTCTATTCTTTCTTTCCCTTTTTTTTGCCCCTGTCTCGACAGCGTGTGGACTTTTGTTTGGCGATGGTGGCGGGGGTAGAGGGGGTGGGGCGGGGGGGGGGGGGGGTTTAATACAACACATCTAATCATCAGATGCTCCACGTGTGGAGGCACAAAACTTATGAAATGAGGGCTAAAAGGATCTTTATCAGTAGCTGGAATTAGCCGAGGATGCTCCTGTAGGGGAGTGTATGAAGTGATTCCATTTAAAGGGAGGCGCAGGGCTTGGCAAGAGGACACCTTGAGAATGAAGAGAGGACCTTGATGTGAAGCATGGGTGTGTGTGTGTGTGAGGGTGTGTGCGAGCATTTGTGGTGTGTGTGTGAGCATGTGTGTGTGTGTGTGTGTGTGTGTGTCGTATGAGTATTTGTGGTGTGTGTGTGTGTGAGAGGTTGTGTATGTGTGTGTTTGAGGCTGTGCAAGTGTGTGTGTGTGTCTGTGTGTGTGTGAGTGTGTGTGTGTGTGTGTGTGGGTGCAAACGTGTGTGTGTGTGGTGGGGGGAGGGTGGGGGGGTATTGAACCTTGCTGAACCAGCACTCTTGGCAGAGAAAAGATCGCAATCGGACATTTGCACGGGTCTGCACAATTACCTCCCAAATAAAGGTCATTTTTGCATCCCTTGAAAATGCAGAGAAGAAAAGATTTGTGTGGGTTTGTGAAAAAGTAAATTAAATGTTGGGAATGTGGGGACATGTCCCAAGAAATACCCACATTTTTCCTGCTTAATTACTACCTTTTCTCTCAGAGTAAACTGCTGGTTCGAATTCAAGACAACCCATTTAAACAGACCTAAAGCTCTGGCCGTATTTAGCGGAAGTGAAAAATATCAACTCTGTGAATCTGTGACTCGAGTGCACATCTGCGCTGTACTGTACAGTGCACTTCACTGTGACTGTGTCAAGTCAGCTTGTTTGTTATCCTAATGGGCATACAGCAAAGGTCAGAGGTGATCAGATTCTCAACTGAACATACAGTAGTTATTCACCTTACATCAGTGCTTTCACTGTATCTATTTCTAAACCTTAACAATTCAATCATTGTCGCAATTTGTTAAGAATAAATTTAAAATTCTGTCATTACGATTGACTAGCTAGTGATATTAATCAAAAATACTGTATATGCTTCATGCCTAAAAGTACTAAACTGGCTAAACCTCTATTACGTCATTTTTTTCTCTCTCTAAATTTCCGTCTGTAATTATGAGATGTTTTTTCCCACACATGCTTCACAGTGGAAGCGATACTCATATTGCCTGGGAAAAAGCGGAATAATGTGTGTCCGGGTCACTTTCCGTGCACAGATATTCCCATCTTGTCCAACAAAGCCTCCCATGTGAGAACGGCAGTAACAAGGGCACTCTGTCTGGTCCAAACAGAGGAACATGAACTTGAGGCCCTGCTATTCAGTGGACAGGCTCTCACCTCGTCCCACTGAGACACAGGGACACTTAGCCCAGAGAATGGACACGCCCAATGCAGGGACTGGGCTTATTCTCAACAAGTGAGCTATTGATGTCCAAATGCTTCATTTTACATTTAAATAAATTCATTTTTGTTGCATATATTACTTATTATTCTCTGACTTTTTTGCACTGCACATCTAAGAGCACATTTAAAGTGAAAGAGTTAAAGAATTTAAAGCAAAAGTGTGTTAACGGAATCAAGCTAAGTCTTATACAGACATGCGCAAGCAAATGGTGTAGAGCTCTGAAGGAGTGCTGATATTTCTGAATGAAAGACAAGTGTGTGTGTATGGTGTGTGTGTTTGTGTGTGTCTATATTTGTTTTTGTGTGTGTGTGTGTGTGTTTGTGTTTGTATTTGTATGTGTGTGTGTATGTTTGTATGTGCGTGCATGTGTGTGCGTGTACAGGGGATGGGGTCACATTGCTGAACTGAAGGGTGGTGCAGCAGTGGTGGTGGTGGTGGTGGTGGTAATCAACCTGATGGTGATGAATTGCACTCAACAAAGTAAGCGCAAGTTGAAGGAAACTGGTTGTCACATCTCACCTTGACCTGCCATCTAACAAAGTTCCACCATTTTAGTAGAGTGAACGTTCTTCCTTGCGTAGACAAAATTAACATCCGCAGGCTGGAGCAATAACAGAGATGTGTGTACAAACACCTCTTCTCAGAAAGTTCCATGGGGGATCATGCTGCCTAGTTCAATGTTTTTATCATCTTGTTTATTCATTCGTGGATTTTCAAATTTCATTATTTACATTGTTTGTAAGTTGGGTTTCTTTCTTAACTTGCTGTAGCCACACACACACAAACACAGACACACACACACACAAACACACACACACACACACACACACACACACACACACAGTGTGCCAGACATAACCAATTCAAAACAACACGTGGTACAGTATCACACATGACTCCCTCACCCCCCTCCACACACAGACACACACACACACACACACCCTGTCTGCATCAGACTGCTAAACAACTCACCACAATCAGCAGTGGTCCAGCAGGGTTTTCAGTTACTTAAGCCTGGCAATGCGGTTTAAATTCTCCAGCACTGCGGAAATGTAGAATTCACTCACGGCAGTAATTTTATCTTCCTCTGTGAGCTGGGGAGAAAGGGAGGCAGGGACCAGAGAGGCAGAGAGAGGGAGGGAGGGAAGAACACTAGCACTTTGTCACCGTTACAAATGAGCTGATGATAGCCGCAGTGAACTGGCTCAATCAATGTCTATAGTCCATTTACCAAAGGCACAGTGAGGCAAAGACAGCCATATGGACTTTAGGAATCACAAATGAAGTAGGAGGGTGTGCACATGTCCACGTCACTGTTCTGTGTGTTAGTGTCCTTGGGTCTGTCCAGATCAAGATGGGACTCGACACGTTCTAAGTTCATGAGTAACGTATAACCTGCACAAACTGATGAAGGAACAGGCACACAGAATGTGGGAGAAGTACTTTAGCAAAGACAAGACTGGTCTCAGATCAGTTAGAACTGGTAGAGGAACGGTGATTGCCGGGGAGTGTGAGGTGGTGTCAGTCGGGAATTTAAGATTTAAGGTGGACTGGGCTCTAATCAGACCCAAAGCTGCTGGGTGCCAACACTGAGAAAGAGAGAGATAAAGATAAAGAGAGAGAGAGAAAGCAAGAGAGAGAGAGAGAAAGAGAGATAGCACCTCTGCAACCTTCCCTGTGTGGATTATGGTGATCATGTGTATCTGAATATTAATCTCTCGGCTATGATTGCAGCCTTCCTGCAGCTCGCTTCCGCTCATTTGCAAGTCCGAGTGAAAAACTGCGCGTCACATTAATCACAGGCCACAGACACGCAGCCACCCTCGTAAAAACAGGAAGACGTTTCCAAACATACAGTGCACCAACACAACACACACGCCAGCCCCTGCACAAAGCACATCAACCTAAACATCCAAGTAAGCCTGTAACCAAAACAGACAGCCCTAATAATCCAAAGTAGGACAGGCATCCCATTCTGAGTATTTGTTTACACAAGTGCAAGTGGTACTCGCAATGTGAGCGGTCTATGTATGGCTGTATACATTAATTTATGTGAGTACACTGCATATGTACTGTATGGCCATCCATTATTAATCCTGATCATTTTTCACTGTGATGGCTGTGTGTTGCCCTAGGAGGCTGCTGATGAGAGTGTGCCATCAGATAAAGAGATGAGGCTGCTGACCCGGAGAGAACTAATGCTGCCCCTGTTTGTCGTGAATGTGCTGGGCGAGTCTGGGTGCTACGCCATGAGTGTGTGTGTGTGTGTGTGTGTGTGTGTGTGTGTGTGTGTGTGTGGATTGGGCTAGTTCCAGGCATATTGTGGCGTTATTTACAAGTGCATTATGTTCTCTGCACGGGTCCCCGTTAGCTTGTGTCCCCAGAAGCTCAGGGCAAATAACTAACCAGTAAGATAAATCCCACCAGGGTGAAGGGGTTTTCACAGTGATGTCATATGGGAAATAACAGAGCTGTACTGCATCATGCCATGTAATTTTGATTCTTTTTTTTTTTTTGTGGAACAAGCAGGGCTTTTTCTGGAAAATGTTGTGGTTAATTGCAGTAGAGAAGTAAACTTTAAATATTTTAAACATATTTATTCCTATTACGTATTTAATATTTTCCTATTTTCATTTACATCTCTGACTGGGGGTTTATTTGATTAGTTTTTTTTTTTGTTTGTTTGTTTGTTTGTTTTTTTACACTGCAGGACCACTGCATACCTTCACGGCAGAGAAATATGAAAGATTTAATTTCACATTCGACAACTTGTGAGTGCAATTCGATAAATAAATAAATAAACAAAACAGGGAGCGGTCTGTTAAACTCCAGTTTAAAAAAGCATGTAGGACCCAAGGAGAGAAAAAAAAAAAACATCCAAGCATTTCCCCTCCCCCCACCACATCCTAAGATGACCACGATGTTTGAGTTCAGAAACCCCTGCTAATGAGAGATTTGTTTCTCCGCTGCTCCAGGGGAAAGCCCCGGGAGTGTGGGTAAACCGAGTGCTTTTAGGAGGCGTTCGCAGCCAGCCTAATGCCTAATTCATGACACAGGCAGAGAGCAAGCGAGAGACTGAGGAGATTAAGGCCGGACGGACGGAGCGGCCCACTGGCCAGAGCGCTGCTTTCAGATTCTAATAAGCCCCTGGCCCCCGTGCAGGAAATCACATCTCTCAGGCACCGCCACCACTGCATAGCACCCCTTAACCTGCCAGTTGAAGAACATAACTTACTCCACACCGAAATGAAAGAGGAAGAGAGGGAGGAGGGGAGGAGAAAGGAGGAGGAGGGAGAGAGGGAAAGAAAGTAGAAGAGGGAGAGAAAGAGAGAAGGAGAGAGAGGGGGAGACAGGGAAGGAAAGAAGAGGAGGAAGAGAGAGGGAGAGAGGGAAGAAGAGAAGGGGGAGAGAAGGAGGGACGGGGGAAGGGAAGGGAGGCAGAGTTGAAGTGAGGGAACAGTTTTGATTATGATAAAAGAACGCTGACGGCAGCAATAAGAGCAGCAACATCTTGGCCTTTGATGAAGAGCGTTGTGGATATGTAAATCTGGGTTTATTTCTCTTGCTTTGTTTGTTTTTGCTCTCTGCTTTTATGTTACACACAGAAGAGGTGTGTTGCCTCACACTAGTCTGCAGCCTTCCTGTGAAAACACATACCTACATTCCCACACTGGTGTATACACAAGGATAAAATATCCTGTGTGTGTGTGTGTGTGTGTGTAAATTTAAAGGTTTGGATGTGCATGTGTGTGTATAGGTGTGGATGTGAGTGTGTATGTACAGTAGTTATGTGTGTGTGTGTGTGTGTGTGTGTGTGTAGAAGTGTATAGGTGTGCATGTGTGTGTGTGTGTGAGTGTGTATGTAGTTATGTGTGTGTGTGTGCGTGCGTGTGTGTGCGTGTGTGTGTAGAAGTGTATAGGTGTGCATGTGTGTGTGTGTGTGTGTGTGGCCGTTTAGGTGAGAATGCTTGTATATATGTGTGTGTGTAAGTCTGAGTGTGTTTGTGTATGCATAGGCATGTGTAGGGGGCAGACTGTCCATTGTGGGTATATGTTACCCTGGTAAAATTGTGCATATCCTCACGGTATATACTTCTGAAAACTCTTTCTTTTAAATGTAGAAACATTTTTTAAAACACTTTGAAAACAATTTCTCCTTAAAATTGTCTTTGAACGGCAGCAATTCACACAGTATATTTTATCAGTTCAAAATTAGTGCCACAGCCTTTAATCTCCAATGACTTATAGAGAGATGCACATGGTGTATGAGTCTTTGTCCTGCATCTGCCAGACGCCTGGCTCTGGGGGGCATACTGTGGGTGAGCTCCATTTGAGAATAAATATTTAACCATGTGAGGCCTGAGTGGAGGCCTGGTGTGTGTGTGTGTGTGTGTGTGTGTGTGTGTGTGTGTGG
>JAGFZM010001826.1:208962-222561 GCA_017657215.1 Limnothrissa miodon | reverse complement strand
GTGTGTGTGTGTGTGTGTGTGTGTGTGTGTGTGTGTGTGTGTGTGTGAGAGTGTGTGTGTGTGTGAGTGAGTGAGTGAGTGAGTGAGTGAGTGAGAGAGAGAGAGAGAGAGAGAGAGAGAGAGAGAGAGAGAGGACAGTGAAAGGAAAATACATGTAGGATCGACCCGACGGAGAATTGATAATTCTCCACCCGTAACTCTTCCTCACTGTACACCTTCCAACACAACCTCTCCTCCTCCTCATCCTCCTCCTCTCCACTCTACCCATCTTCCCGTCTCCTCACCTCTCCGCTCCTCACTCCTCTTGCCCACCCTGGAAATTCCCATTTCCCATTTCCCAGCTTTGCCAGGGGCGGGCTTGCCTTCTTCAGGAGGCCTTCCCCTGCTAGGCACACAAAGGTCCCTGTGTGCATGGCTCCAGTTGGAATCCCACTTCCTAATTGACCCCCTTGGTGTGTGCCTGTGGGGAAGCTGAGCCGGCCTCATGGACCACA
Organism: Limnothrissa miodon; assembly: GCA_017657215.1. Taxonomy (NCBI): domain Eukaryota; kingdom Metazoa; phylum Chordata; class Actinopteri; order Clupeiformes; family Clupeidae; genus Limnothrissa; species Limnothrissa miodon. The sequence continues at coordinate 222,067 of JAGFZM010001826.1, read as the reverse complement.
GGCTCTAATTGACCCTCCAGGTACCTCTCCGCGCTGCAGTAAATGAACCCTTGGTAAATAATAGGGGCTGTGATTAATAGCTGGCTGTTGAGAAGTATCACCTACGGGGAGGATGGTGTGTATGTGTGTGTGTTGTGTTGGTGTATGGAGGGGGGGGTGTTGTGTCTTTTTTATATCTCCCTCTGCATCCATCCACTGGATGGGATTGTACCCATTAACATGCACGGAAAACATAAGCAAAGCTACATCTACATGGTGTTTCTGGTATGCTAAAATATTCCAATAGAATACGATTTTAGTGAATACTGTCAGTTATTACAAAACAAATGAAAGCAGCTAAAGAGGTTAAGTAAAAGTAATAGTCTGTAACAAGCGTGATACAGTGAACCGAATACAGCGAATCTCAGGGCAGACAAACACAGGACGCTTCGGATGAGTCTCAAGTGGACAAGCTGTGCCAGTGGTGAGGATCAGGAGAGCAGGCTCCCTGTGCCACCTGACTCCTCCTCTGGGCGAAATGGATTTGACACAGTTGGTTTTACGCTAAAAACCCCAAGCTCCTCAGGGGAGGCCCCTATGACAACCATATTTGATGACCAACAAGCGCAGCTGCACCGAGATTTTGTTTTCACACCCAAGTGGCTCAACCGGTTCTGTTCATTGATTGAGAAAGGCTTGTCTCAAAACAATGACCTATTAAATCAATTTAAATCAAGACAGTGTGGATTTAATTTGGCTATATGCACCAACATGGGTGAAGGAGATACATGGATAAATTAGATTACGATAGCGTGTTTTGCAATGTCTAGTGTTGAGCATTATATCTTTCATTATGTGCCTTAAACGGCAACAATGAGGCCAGGAATTAACAGAGTCCACATTTGCACTGCAGGAGAAGTAGTTCCACTGGAGGCTCAAACAAACCATTGGAGATGATTTATCTATTCAATACATTAACATGCTGAAAAAGTTTTAAGTCCTGCATGAGATCACATTATCTTCTCTGCGCCTATAGTGTGCTTATCTGCAGTTTTCAAATTCAATATTTAGCCGTCTTCAGCAATGGAGGAGCACAAATATGTTGAAACCGTTGACAGAAAGAACAGTAATATATTTTATAACATGATGCAGTGGTTCATGCTGCCAAAGATCCCCTAATTTGCCCACAGCTGGCTTTAACTGGCTCTATTTCTGTAGCTCATTCAGTTTAAGGGTTTTAAACTTTTCAAGATTAGTCAAGTACTGTTAAGATAGCAATTGCAACTGAAGTTGTTTGCTTACTTGTTTGAGTCTGTTCCCTGTTTTCAAGACCAGATACTTCTGACCCTGCACATGGCTTTCTCTCTCTTTTGTTACGCTGGATTGAAGTCACCTGGAATGAGACGATTTAATCATTGCTACTGGCCTGATGTTAAGGCAAAATATTCTAATTACAAGAAAATGTAAAATGTTTTGACACATTCTTTATATTACAAGAATCAATATTGAAAGAGAAAATAAAGGTAATGCAGCTGCCATTTAACAGCATCTCAGTGACATACTGAACACCAGCTGTGCTGAGACAACAGGCCTCCCAAACAGCAGTCTACTTATCGAGACACACAGTAAACAATACCTAGATGGCTTCTATTTGACAGTTTGCAGACAAATAAAGGCTGTGCTTGACAAGTACAAGAGGACAAGTAGAGAGAGAGAGAGAGAGAGAGAGAGAGAGAGAGAAGAACATGGAGGGAGAGAGAGACAAGGAAGGAGAGAGAGTAAGAAAGAGAGAGGGAAGGAAAAGAGAGAGAGAGATGCATAATAAGGCCCTATGATGGAGGGATTTACAGAGTCCTGTAATTTCCTGTCCTGTGGCCTTTTGGGACAGCCAGCAGATTTGACTGCCATAGGACTTCACGGAGAAGACAGACTGCCATTAACATTTTGGAAAATGAGAATCTCAGACTCAGAAATTTCTCTCAGCTCATTCATCAAACTCTGCCTCTGAAATTTAGTTGTAAGACTTCTCTGTATTAGTTACTTACATACTTCTGCCCACAAACCACATCAAAGGTGATATTCTTTATTAGCCTCCAGTGTCATGTGACTATATAGAGACTCCAACATAAATGCAATATCAAAGGCGCAAAAAGTGAATTTAACACCACAATTTAGCACACAAAAACTTCAGAGCGTGCAGGCCTAAGATCATTTATATTTAAGCAGCAGAGTAAAGTCAGAAAGCCCCTGCATGTCTGCATGGCCGTATTGTTTTTTGAAGTGTGTGGTGAGTAATTGCTAACACTTGACCTCCACACTGGTCTAAATCAAAACCACCAGACCCACCAGGGAGACATTTCACCAACAATGCTGGAGGAATAATTCATATGTTAGTCAACAGTAACAACAATAACAACAACAAAAAACAACTATTATTGCCAGTACTTTTACAGACCTTGGTCATGTGACCCTCTCCAAGGTTGAAGTATATCTCAGAACTCAAGGATAAAGTCCTTTTTTTGTATATTGTGAGTAAAAGTTGGGAGTGTTCTAAAACATTCATTAGATAAACCAGCTTTGCTCTTCAAATTCCAGTGCACCACCCAGACACACAGACACACTAAGCCATCACTTGGATACATGAAGTGGTGAAAGGTTTCAACTTGCTTTTCATAATGAAATAATAGGCACTCTACCAAGGGTGAAAGGGAATCAATGGCCCGGCCATTTTCGTCTTGGAACATGAAAGAATGTACAGCACACATGGGACAGGAAATATGAATCACACAAAATCGATGGTACAAAAATGTCACCAGGGGACTTAGTCGACACATTTTTGGATGCGAAAGAAAAGAGACCACCTGACAGGCTGTGAATTCAGATTTTTGTAAATGATTATCTTGTTATCAGCACTCAGGTTCACTTTAAATCTTGCTTTGTTTTGGCACTTCGATTTTCTCTGTTACCAAACACAACAAGCCAAGTGTAACAATCACAGCCAATTGAATTTGCAATAAACAAAAGATTTAGGATACACCGAGCCAAACTAAGCTATCTTTGCTCACTGGTCATTATCTCCTCTTGCACAACAGCGATACTTGCTTCAAAAACTTGGCTCAGCTGTGTGATGCTCACAATGATAGAGAGTGTTTTCTAGAAGACCTAATGATCAGTAATCTGCAGCTTGTGGAGCTGTGAAATAGAGGACATCCGTGTACTGAGGTACGCTGTGTACAGTACTGCTATATCCAGCCGTGTGGTTTGCAGAATATGTCTTTAATTGAGTGGAGATAGGCATGAAACAGCTTAAGTACGTGTGTCTGTGTGTCTTTGTGTGTGTGTGTGTGTGTGTGTGGTTATGTGTGTGAGAAAAATGAGATAGCAGAGGAGCAAAGCATCCCTTAGCTCGAAACTAGAACAGCTCAGAAAAAAAAATGTGCCATGTTAAATTTGTAGAGAGGTATTTCTGTGTATGTTCCTAAAAACAACAGTTCAGTGCAATCATTTGATTATGGATTGGTGCCATTTGTGCTTTCAACTTACTTTGAATGTGGAAAGCATGTCTTTTCACATTCAGGTGAAAACACGACTGTCAGTTTACACTGGTATCAAGTAATAATTGACCATAAACATATGCTTTAAACCAGCCCGCGCTGATTGCTGTTGTTGATGGGCCAATTCTAAGGTAACACTTCCTGACAAAGTGGGTTATTAACTTCTGCATTAGTAACCATAACTCCAAAAGCAGTCTGAAAGTCTGTAAAATATGGAGACATACAGGATTCATGTGACCACTGCACAGGGTAAGAAAAAGGACATTTGGTTCTTAAAGTGAGGACACTCTGTCACAGTATTTTCCCCTGCAGCTCTTTCAAAAACTGCAGTTTTAGTGTCTAAGTGCAAAATTGCAGTTTGTGTAAATGGTAGACAGCCTGAGATTAATGGTTTAGCCTACAATAAAGTGCACTTTGCAAAAATACAAAACAGAAATGTAGGCTATAAAAAGTGTCTTTTTGCATATTTGTTTTCTGATAATTGATAATAACCCTGTCACTAACAGCTATGGACTTTGTGTGATTGGAGATTTAGTAGCTGAATTAAACCACAAAGTTGATGCCAATGTTCCTGACAGATTTGATTGCTGTAATGTGACCATTTTTCTGGTCTTATCCATCCACGTTTCAGCATTCTACCCTAAAAAAAAGACAGAGCATTGAAAAACAATGCATAGCATACACAGCTGTTTAGGTCGTGCATCAGCACTGCTTCATGTTTTATTGTTTGGAGCAAGGTTTAAAATTTTGGAAAAACACCTTAAAATGATTATTGATTATTACATGCAATAAAACATTATTTATCGGTCCAAAGGCCAAAACCAGACTGACCAAAATCTGGACAATTGGCTAAAGATTTTTCCTATTAAGTTTTTCCTTATATTCTTTCATATTATTTTCTGTACAAAGACATTTAGGGTGACAAATGAAGCATCCAAGAAACACTGGATATACCCAATCGGCTCAATATTTGTGGAATGTGTGAGTTAACTTCTAGGTTAAACAATTCAAAACAGACCTAGCAACAGAACGTGATTAGCAACTGTTTTCATGTAATGTAACTCAACTAGCTTTAGGCCAACTTGTTCATCCTTCCTAAATCTAGACATAGGCCGTTTCTCAATATTCGTTCTTTTGTGTTCTTGCTTTCTCGTGAACATCATGAAACGTCATTAAAAGCCACAACCGTTCCAATTCACAAGTTCGCATAAACTCAAGAACGCACGAAATTCCCAGATTTTTTCTTGATTCAGCCATTTTAACAACGGATGGTGACTTCTGTTATCTTGTGGACCATTCCGCCCCACAATGCATTTCTGCATCCAAACAGAACGTGAATCAAAAAAATAATAATGGAGCTAACGCAACAATAACAATTTATGTTTTAAACTAACAGTTTGGAATGTATGGCTGTGTAGCCTATTTTGTAAAATGGGACGAGAAATGGTGACTGTTAAATTGTTTGGATCAACAATCTTATTTCCTGCTACAAGCTTAACCATCACGGCTATTCAGCAGCTTATTAACACCTGAATGTAATTATGTTTAACAAGAACACAACTGTCTCAAACTGCTCTTTGAGCTTACTGTTGCCTCACTTTCTTGTAAGTTTGCACTCCCGTTCTTGACTTCCCAAGTTTAAACTTGCAAGTACACAAGTCTGTTCTTGGTATTGAGAAACGGCCATACTCCTAGCCTATATGGGTACCATCAAACTGCTATATCCTTTTTTTGCCTAGACATGCTCTAATCAGGCTACAATTAAATGCAGATCCAGTTGGAAAAACAAGCACTGATTCCTCCTGATTGGGTTGGTCCCAGTTTATTAGTCACGTCAGGCTATACATGTTGATATTATAGTCTGGCTTGATAGGCTAATGCTATACCACCAATTAAAAGACAAAATACAGTGAATACAAAGATGAGTTCAAGATGACTCAGCAGCAAAAGTACTTCATGAGAGCTACGAACAGCACCTTTAGAAGCAAATAATCACTTTGAAGTGTCACGTTTGCAACAGATAAAATTATGGCGCAATGTGGAAGATGCCATCTTACCAGTAGACTTCCAAGTTTTCATGTGATTCTGTTGTATGTACATTTTTACATGTTCTAAAATTTTGGCAAAGGGGACCTAAACTGATATCACTTTACCACCACCATCAGAACTCTATTGTACATCGCTCTGCCCAAACCTTCTCACCAGCGCCACAGCTCACCCCTCTCCCAACAAACCAGCACCCCCGCCATCCCATCATCCCCCCGCCTACCCCCTCTGCACATCCATTCTATAACTGATTAGCAGGGAGGAAGGCCATTTCCTCCCCGCGGTTGCTGAAATATTAATCAAACACACAGAGGAGAGTGCCGATGCTCCCAGAGTGGATGTCTTCTAATGGTAATACATGGGCCCAGTAGAGAGGGAGGCACGGGCTCTCTAATAGCCTGTGAGAAAGGGGAGGAGAGGGGGAGGGTTTGTGGGTGACAGGGCTTGTCACATCTTGTGAGAGGGAGGGCATATAAGAGGAGGAGAGAGTGCAAGAAAAAGAAGAGAGTCAACTATTCACAAACAGAGATTTATTCTCTGGCGTTCCTGGTGTTGTCAGACTGTATGCTTGTAGCTATGCAGGAGCAAATATCTGAGGAGATAACATTTATTTAGATCTGAATAAAAAAATCTTTATTTGGCATCGTCTCTTTAGTCACACAATCTCAGTAATGATGACTAGCACCACATTTTTTTATCTCTTAAGATGGTAGATGTATGTCGGTGATCACTAATGGTACATGTTTTACACCCATTTAGACATTTATAAAACATATATTTATGTATGTGGTTGCACCTCACAAATGTTTCAGTCACTTAAAACTGATACCTTTTAAAACTCCAGCCAAAGTGAAACATTCTGATTACTCTAGTGTGTAACGCATAGAAAACACACTAGACTTTAGTTTTAGCATTTCAATGTGACTGTTTATCCTCAGTTTCTATTTCCTCACTTTCTATTTATTTGACATGTTTTGACTGTGTCCCCTGGCTGTGTGCACTGTGTATAAGGATTTTTTTTCTAATGTGGTAAAGGAGAATATACCCATTTTCATAAATACCCAGGTACATGTGAACAAAGTCCTAATCTGTCAAGTCAATTTGCTGCATTGAGATGGAAAGAGACCACACACACACACACACAGAGAGAGAGAGAGAGAGAGAGAGAGAGAGAGAAATAAGAACACCAGACTTAATTAATATCTTTTTTCTTTGGGGGGATATGCTGTTAATATCCCTATCATCACCTTATGGTTCTGTTTTCAGCAAACACGAACACACACACACATGCACACCCACACACACACACACCGTGATGGGATGGCAGGTGTTGTGTATGAACAGAGCCAGAATCACTCTATAGCTCTGTGGAAGCCGAGCCAACGTGGGCCTGGCTGTCTGCCATAGATAGTTGCGCTCAATGACTGGAACCTGGACTGCTGCTCGGCACTAATCACTTAGCCAGCGCCGAATGTGCTAAAAGGCTTTATTTCTGCTAATTCTTCCCAGATCAGTTATTTCTCTGCACGCCGAGTGGAGCAGGTCAGTCCGTGAAAAGCTGTGGCTATATTATTTTATGGACATATTGAGCCTGCTGCTGATCGCCAGATACCATGTGGCATTCCAACAACACTACATGCCCAGGTAGAAACCCTTGGTGTGTGTTACCATCAAAATATCCATACAATTTAGATTTGGTTTTTTTTTTTCATATAAATAGTTAGAGCGAGTCTTTATTGTCTAAAAGGGTTAATCACTTCCAGAGGTTGCTAAGAGTGTTGCATACAAATACAAACACAAATGCATATAACTTTAAGATGAGCTGAGAGGGCATTTGCTGGGGTGGTATCAGCAACAAGGTTGATTTCATGTGGTGGGGAAGAATGACTAAAAAAAGGTCAAACTCATTGAGGTGCAAAGGTCAGGTAATGGCTTGGATTCAATGGAAAAACTGCACCACTTTAATCTGCACCACTCTATAACAAATACAATTTTTCAACTTGACTCACAAAGTACAATTATGAGACCACTTTTATCCACCTGATTAACGTTAATGTTAACGAATGCAAATGTAACAATGCAGAATACTCTTGCATACTCTTAACATAGTACAATACAGACCTTGCTTATAAAGCTAAACGAGTTTAAGCTGTTTTATGAAGATTTATAAAACTGGCTGACTACGAGGGGAGAATCAAAGCAGCCTCACCATCTTTCACACTTCTGAGAGTAAACGTTACACAGCCCCGGAGCAAAACCAACAAAACTGAGATTAAGCTCTTCTGACTGGACCAGCCACAAACTGGTCTGCTATCTTAATGAAAAGGCTGGCCAACATGTAGCTATGCATCACTAAGTTGGATCTGCTGGATAAATGGGAGGCCATGGAAGATGTATTCAAGAACATTGTGTACCGGGGAGCTGAGGCCATGGTGTGCCAATGGTGCTGCAATCCACATAGGTGTCACTATTGCGAGCAACAAGGTAATTACTACCAGAGGGTCTGCAAAATCACTGCTGCAAGTCAAAGGTTCCAACAAATCGTCCCCACTATTTCACATACATAATACATATGTGTATACATATGCGTAAATAATTATAAATGAATTCAATAACTCATTTACATTAATAATAATTTATTTTGAAAAATAAAAGTGACTTAGCATCATTGTTCCTTCAATCTAAATGAAAGATGGACGAGGGGTTAAAAAGGTCCTGTCCCAACCAAGGCACTCTTTCCATTGTGTTGCTTTGCTTAATGTAAACCGATAAACCTGACTAACCTTGTAGGGTCCAATCAATGCTTATTTAGAATACAATTGATTAACAGTTCTGATCATTGATTATGTCACGGCGCCTCAGGAATCCCAATGCTCCATGTTAGCCCACTGCAGATTGCACTGTCCACTCGGGGTTGGACTTGCATCATCCTGACATATGGACACAGGCTGCCCAATGCTATGCATAGAATATGGGCTTGCCATTAGCATGTGCTATTTGATAACCATATTTACACACACACACACACACACACACACACCTTATCAATAGTTGCCGTTTATTGGTGTTTTTGATGGCATTTTACACAAATGAAGTAGTAAAACTTGGTGAAATGCTAGATGGGCAAAGAGAGCTATTCAGCTGCCAAATACCTGTATTCAATGAGGTTTCCTATATGTATTCCTGATTCATTTAGGTTTCCCAAATACATTCCTGATTTCTTTGTGCTTGTTGAATGGCCTGGGAATCTCAATTAGGGTGGCAGTTTTTAATTATATCACCATATCACTTACAATCACACTATGACTAAAGTCAATAAAAAAATATTACTGTTGTTTGTACATACGTGTTGACATCTGGTAATATTTGTTAGCCCGAAACCCCCGATTTAAATTACCAAGCCATCTGCTCCTGCCGAGAGCCCAACGGCCATTTTGGAATTCTGTCCCAACCCAGTTACATTACTCTCTATCCAACACACTGCAGCTTTGAGGGGCGGTGTTAGCACTCTAGTATTTATTGCTTTCAGGTTAGTAAAGACTTAAGCAATTAATTGTGTACAACTGTGCCTTGGCAGTATCACTCCCTACCGAGAGCAATGCACCAAAAACGCATTGTAAGTGTATTAGTCCCAAGCCCTATTGATTTATAATGCACTGGCTGATGAAACGCTCACCATCATACCATGGTGTGTACTAGAAATGAGATGTATTTCCATTTCAGTCTTTCCATTTGTTTTACTTCTTTTTTTTTACACACTTGCCATGGAAATCCACAGGCAGTCCTTCATTCTAATTGCAAGTGCTTGTCAATTCATTTATGAATAAATTATGTTGTGAATACACTGATACTGCATTATACATCTCAACATTAATTTGTGTGTTTACTTTAACCACTCGAGAGACAAAGTTAGTCATTTGGAACACTGTCAACATTTTCATGAAAGGAGCCGGGGCCCCGTTGTTGCAAGGCGCAAACACCAAAGCTGAGTAAGACAAAAGGCCATCTCAAAGATTGCTCATGAGAGCATCAATCTGCTATGTGTGGCCACCGCATGCATTACCACTCAACTGCCAAGAGCACCCCTCTCGGAGGGTCTTTCCTGAGGGCCGCACTGTAAAACGCGATCATAAAAGGCTTTACAGCATTGTCGTTATCAAAAAGCGAGCAAGTCAATCAAGGTCGTCAATAACTCTGAATCCTGGGATTACAACGAGAGCAAACACACTGTAGTCAGCATAGAAGCAGTCACTTTTTTTTCTTCTGCTCTCATGGTAGCTAATGGTGCTGATATAATTCCGAAGGAAAAAAAAACGAACGAGGCTCGCTTGAGTGACATCCATCACACAATATGACAGATATCGCGCTCATGATGATGAAACGCCGAATAAATTGTCCTCTGATTGATCACAGGAGCACATCACAGCCTTGTGAGGGGGTTTCATGCCGGATCAGGTGAGAGTTTTGACAGGAGTAACTGAGGCGCAATGGAAGCTCGGTCGGAGCGATGCTCTTGTATCAGCACAGTTTAAAGTTCAGGGTCCCGATTCGCCTGGGCTGTCACCCCGCTGCGTATGTGGGTTATCCTGTAATGAGACAGAGGAGCATGTCCAACCCCCTGTCAGCGAAGACCTGGGCCATGCCAATGAATAATGTAATGAGCTCCTGTGTGAGTAACTGTTCAGTCAGCAGAGCTCCACGTGGCTCGGTAACCTGCCACTGTTGAGCGGTGCACTTTGACTGGTCAGGGCTCTTCCGTAATGAGACGTCATGTGGAGGTATCAGGTGAGATATCTGAGAAGCCGACACCAAAGTGCCAAAGCCAAGGTCATCGCACCTCCCCTATCCCACCCCCAACAATCTCACAACTTCACTGTATCAAGATGGACAATCTGGCCCTGCATGGGACCATTTAAAAACAGAGGGTGGATGGTAAGACAAAACAAAAGCGCAGACGATTGTTGCACAGTATACAGTAAGTAAGTTGCTAATTAAAATGTATCATGTCCAATCTCTCACACTCAATAGTCTAATTAAATGCAACACCAAATGAGTCTGAGAACAACACAGCTGTGTATAAATTACTTTGCTTTAATTCAAGATGGGGAGTAATCATCTTCAGTCTGCCAGAGGATGAATCACTCAACCACTCTGATATTATGGTGGACATGTGGATTAGCCAGGTGTAGGAAACAAGGTGTACAGTTGCAATTGGACTCAATTATTTGACTGGGGACCAGAATTTGATCTAGTCTTCACAATTATCTCTGGGATTTTTTTCTGGGGATTTTAAATAATATAATAAAAATGTTCAAGAAAATCATCTCTTACCTATCTTTCTTGGTCTAGTATGGGTGAAATAAGGCATTAATAAGTGACTTGACTAACCAATGGCTAGTGTGCTATTAATTTATAAGTTAATAAGCTGCTAGTTAATGTCTAAGTCTCAAGTTGATAAAAAAAAGACATGGCAGGGAAAACTTTATGTAGTGACTGTGTTTTTATCTTAGGGTAACTGATGTTGATAGTGATGGACTACCAGAATGGGACTGAATTGAAAAACTTAAAGACTGCATTAAGCAGCCCGGTGTCCCCTATTAGAGATACAGTAAATCAGTCACAGCAGTTCATTGTCCTCACTGCCATTCATGGTGAGGTTGCACTGTTACAGCAAAACATATCAGCTCGCAAATAGTGTAAGTTATGAGTATTTCACAGTTTATCATTAAGATTAGATGGGCTAATAATTCTGCATGGGATATATAAGAATTTATGTATTTTATTTAATCATTTAGTAAACTGACAGACCTTTCAGTAGCATGTAATAAATGTACTGTATGCTATCGTCAAGGGAGAAGAGAAAAAAGGTTTATAAGAGGCAGGGCTGACTTGGTCAATATGATCACACGGCCTCAGCCTCTAGTCAATCAGTCTAAATCATGTCAGACATTAAACAAGACGGGCCAGTTTATTGCAGGTGAAGCATCACTACATAGACATGCATGAGCGGGATTTAAGACAGCAAAAAAAAAGTAATCCCTGGCTCATCACATGACCAAAAGTCAGGATGTAGTTAAGTCTAACGCAGCCAATTGCTGTGCACATGACACAGTCATGACTTAAGTTTCCAGAAAATAAGAGCTCAGAGTCTAACAGCACCTTTGCCACCGAGTTCACACAATAATACAGCTCTCAATCTGATCATAAGACATTAAGCAATACTCAGCAGGGGAGTCAACAACACACTGAACATGCTTTAAGCATAGAAACCAATACTTTTGGATTCTGTGTTTATTTCCAATTCAACTGTGTGCCGGGCCAAGTTGTTCTATATTTCTTTTCAGGCTTTGCAAAGGCATGCCGTCGCACGGAGGGAGAAGTATGGCAGCTGGCTAAGGACACATCTCCTGATGAACGTGAAATCAATTTGCCTTCAAATATTCATGCCTGTCCCATGCTCACCCTGAGCCCTATCAATTACAGCAGCCTCCTCTGGCACCTGAGGACGGGTCCAGGTATTGACGCTCAGACCCGCACCATAAACTTTATTGACAGCTGGAGATTTAGCCAGATCTGACTAGATATGGTGAATATTGTGTGACGTTACATCACTAAAGATGTGGCTTCCAATTAAGAAAAGGTGTAATGACAATTTGAAGGCCAAACATGACCCTGCAAACAGAAGTATTGAGCTGGATTAAGTGAAATGCAAATGGGATCTTAAGGATCCTGAGAATCCTCATTCATTCATTCATTCATTCATTCATTTATTACTGATTAAGGAGTAGAAAAAAACGAACAGAAATAATTTGGGAAGCGAAGGGTGTTTAAGCAGATAAAGGGGAAAAATTTGGATGGATTTTTTCAATCATTTGTGATCATTGAGCTAAAATGATGGCTCTTTAACATTTGGGGAGTGTTTGGACTAGGTAATAAATCTATGCATTGATAAACTATTTGATGAAATGGTAAACAATACAGATGTCAAAAACTCACTGATTTAAAGGGTGTTGTCTTTCAGGACTATCTTGTGTGAGCCAAAAACAATAAAAACAATTGAAAGCCTGTATTATTCAGAGTGTCTATTGATTCTGAATCCATCACAAGGTGGAATTATATCGGACTGCTACGTCAGATATGCCTCAATTTGAGAGTGATCATAAAATATATAAACAACTAAAGTCAACCATACGTCTTGGCAGTTTTGAGGCTAATTACAATCATTACTGTTTTGATGTTAATGGGCATGCCCTTTTCTTTGCTCTCAACCTCAATCTTAGCAGATCAATATATCACCAAGAATATGTATTATCATATTACCGAAAGGCAGAAACCTACTAAAGATGAAACATTTGGTCTCAAAGGGCAGTCTCAGAGAATTTAGGATTGATGAGAAAACCTCAGGAATAATCATGGACATGAATCATGAACATACGTACAGAAGGGCAGAGAAAAGGGAACGGCATACTGTACAAAATGTTAATGAAATGGTGTAGGTGCATAGATTTGGATTTGAATCTTTTCAT
>JAGFZM010001826.1:154335-208862 GCA_017657215.1 Limnothrissa miodon | reverse complement strand
CCCCCCCCCCCCCCCCCCCGAATAATTAACGTTCAACAATATCCTCCTGTGAACACAATAGGGCAAAGTGTTTTTTTTTGTCTAAATAAACAAATAAATAAATAAATAAATAAACAAACAAATGAGTGAATGAATTCATGAAGGCCATTCTCATCAGTCTGCTACATAAACTTACAGACTGCCACGATGGAGCTACAGTATACGACAGAAGGCTTCTGAGCGCCACACTCAAGTGTCTGTGCTGGTGCGCTAACTCTGAGTAGTGGACTGCTGTGTCCCTGTGCTAGTGAACCAGTCAGAAGACTGATAAACACCTAATCGCCATGTCTTGCAAAAAAAATAAAAAAAGTTTGGTTTAGACATCCTTGCACCAAAAAAAAATATTGAGTATGAGACAACATACAGTCAAATGTTATTTAACAGAGATGGTCCTTTCTTTTAATTTCACAGATCATAGATTAAAATATTGCATTTGTTCAATCTGATCATTGGGACTGAGTAGTGTACAGTATATTATTACAAACTTTGATGTTGAGAGAAATGTTTGAGACATTCACTGCCAAAAAGCTTCTTATTTGAAATGAAATTAAATCAATGCATCACCAACAACTTTTACAGACACACCAGAGGCAGAGAATTCTTTGTATCCCAAATGCTCTTACACTCCGTATTAGAAAGTAAATAATAACACCAACATCTATGTATTTGGAAGTGAGAAAATAAAATGTAAATTAAAAAAGAAAATCTTTATGCAAACTTACACAAAACATGATTGAGAGTTCACGTCTGCTGTTAAACCACAGCCCCCTCTCCTGGATGGAAAGTGAACAGGTTTTCTCTCAACAAAAGATTACTTAAGAGAACGACCCCGATAAAAATTGAGCTTGCTCAGCAGAAAGAGTGTGCTGAAGTGCAATCACCTCACACGGCTAAATCCTTTTCAGCCTGCCTTTTTTAAACAAAATAACCATCCTCATAATGACCTAACTAAACTGGATCAATTCTGTTATAATCACTGGTCTCATTCCTTTTAACACACTAATTACAGAGGTGTACACTTCTCTGTTTACCATAAATCAGTGATCCAATATACATGCCTTTCGATTAACAGCTTTTGCTTTTGTATATGCCGGGATTCTTTGTGTGTGAGCCAGAAATCGGTCTGAGCAGGGTAAGTCATGATAAAGAATGATGCATTATACTGTAGGTGTAAATGTAAACAAAGTCGTTTTCTACTTTTCCTATTCCCTCCTGAGAGCCAAACTTGTTAGAAGTCACAATCCTTGGGCCCTTAGTCAAATCCTTAAATCCTCCAAAAAAAAAAAAAACACAACAACTAAAAACAGAAGTGTTCCAAGCCGTGACACAAAACAGATCGCAGGGCCTGTGTTTAGCATGTGGGCCTGGTCGGTTGAATCCTGTGGCTTCCTCCATAGGGTATGATGACAGCCTGCGTGGCTGCTCGGCACACCAGTACTCTGGGGAGCTGAGCCAGGGCACGTTCCCTGGCTGCCTGCGGAGTCATGCAGATTCAGACCCTGGTGCCCTAACACTCAGCCGTCTCCAACACACACAAGCATCAAGCATATCACACCAGGCACGGAGTGGGACAGAGAGCAGTTTCAGGCATGCAGGGAGCCTTCAAGAAAGTCCAAGATGGGCTGAGATCACTGCTGATTACTGACAAAACATCAATGCCTGACAGCTAAGGTGTGCATGATGTTGATTGATGTGACAAGGCACATCATGCATTTTAGTAGAATTTTTATTATTTTGATTAATCCATAACTAAATGAAAAAAACAAACAAACAATATATCTCTGAAATAGTAAACTAAGAAAGTACATCATGCTCAAAGCAATAATATTTTGAGCACAACTTTTAATTTGCAATTAAATATATACTATTTTTTTTTCAAATGTCTTCTTAGCATAAAATACAGTGCGGGAGAAGCCAACCTGAGGTGATCAGAAGTTGTACTTTGCCAGAGTTGCTCACAAGAAACAATGAAATTTCTTTCAGTTACTCTGTTATACTTTTTCCTAGCCTTGAGAAGACTGCAAGAGAAAAGTCATGTTGGAGAACTAAGGGAAGAAAAAAAAAAAAAAAGAAACGTGCGACACATGAATAAAACACGTATTAAACCCAGACGCAACCATCTCTTCTTTATTTCAATTAAAACAAGTTTCCACAATTCAAAGGCTGTCAAATCTGAAAGTCACTTTGATCTTGTAACCATAGGACAAACATGGGTCCTCTGGGGAGGAGAGCAATTGTAATTCCACAACGATGGGGCATCTCTCCACGGCAAATGTTTTAACAGGCACCATGGACCCTCAAAAGCACAAAAACGTCAGAGTGCAGTAGTGAGGGCGACAAACAAATGCTCTGTCTTTCTAATGGAAACCGCCAAATGTCTCTGGGCCTGACAGTTCCTCTTTCATTCTTTTCCCTCAATCTGCCACCCATCTTTTTTTTTTCCTCCTCTCACAGAAATGATTAATCAAGCCTCTTCATGTAAAGGCACCGGGGGAGAGTGGCAGTTTTCATCAAACAAGTGAATATAATAAGTTTAAGGTAATGACTGAGGGCAGAGTGGAGTGAAAGAGTGAAATAAAAATCTCCTCTCAATAAACACCAATGAACTCCTGTGTTCTTACACCACGCCTGACTTCCACATTTACATTGTTTCACTTTGAAGTGAAAGAAATTGGTGTGTGACACTCAAACCTCTAAAAGGAATGAGAATTCTATAAAGGATTAATTATGTTGTGATGATAATGATTTATATACTGGCAGGAAAAAGAATAGGTAAGCTTTGGAAAGCAAATACAAGAACAGGGAGGCGCACATGTCGAAATGAGTCCGAACCCCAAGGGCATTTGTGTGACTTGATGCATTCATCTGGTTTTCAACACGTTCCTCCACACACAATTTTGCTTAATAATGATTGCAGCTCAAAACAGTTGTTTATACCAAGTAAAAACACATGAAACATGCATTCCTGAAAAAAATATACATTAACTTTCCATGTGGTGTCCATGTGAAGCTAACCATGACCAATTCCAGTGCAGTATCGGCTAGCTGTACTGCAAGCACACACACACTGTGCAAGCTGAAGAGGAGGCTTGGCCTCAAAGCTTTGCTCCACCACTCCACCAGAAAAAAGAGGGGTAGCTGAATGCTGGGTGTGTTCTCTTCTCAGTGTTATAAGGGTGCATACCGCACACACACACACACACAACGGATCACAGAGAGCCCCCCTCTGTTTCCCTATCCACACACACATTCACACACACAAACAAACAAAAGCACCACCTCTAAAAAACTGTGCCCTCGCCTTTCATCCTCGGCCAAAGCTGAGCCACAGCGTGGGTAAAAATCTCACAATCACTTATCTGTTAGCGGGAGGCCATTAGCGGTGGCTAACGGTCTTACTTCTCTCAACGAGAGGACTGCCCGGGAAAACCCAAGCGTCCGACTGGGCAACTACTGGTGCTTACAGAGCCAAGCATGATGTTGGTTTTGCTATTTGGTTAGACAGATTCTTTGACGTTCAGGTTGCAGGATGTTCAGATGCTGGATGATACAGACATCAGTGTGTTATCAACTCCCCAGGACTGCAGCATTGACACTGGAACACAATATGGGCATTCACTGAAAGCTATTGTTTGACAGTAATTGACTGTAAACTGGTTAAGTGTAATATCCGATTCTTAAATGTCCTTAAGGCATGGATAGAAAGGCCCATTCCTTCCATAACCAAACATACCTCAAGGGCGCGGAATTGAAGACGCATTCTGTTTGATTGGAGAAGCTTTCACACTTTTGTAGTGAGAGCATGATGTCTGTGTTTTCCTTTCTTTTTTTTTGAAGCGCATGCCTTATGGACATGCAGATGAAAGACATGCAGTAGAGCATGAAAATGACTTAATTAGTGCTAATCGCTTCTGATGGAACATATTTCCACTATTTGCCTCAATTAGGTATGGTTAATTTCTCCTACTCGCTTTCTTCCTCAACCGACTGCAAACCAATCTGTGCCAGGTGTGATTATTGACACATTATATTTACACTGCACTCTCTCTCTCTCTCTCTCTCACTCCAAACTCTCCTCAAGTGAGTCAGCCAGAAAAGCTCTGAAATAAATCTGGCCATTGGCACCAATGCAGAGCAGATGAACAATGACTGCACACTTGGCTTCGGCCTTGTACTCTCCTGTAACCTGAGGCATGTTTCTTTGCGCCATTCGAAATCAAAGTGAGAATTAAGCAATTGTGAGATTAGCAATCTATTTGCCAACACAAACAGGAATGAGAGCGAGAGACCACCTCAGCTTTTAAATAACTCCAGGCCATCCCTGTTTCCCCAGCTTGAGCCAAACAGCAGGTCATGACTACAGATGATTTATAATGTCACGTCAAATCTGTTAGATTAAAACTGTTAGAAGAGGTAAAGATGGTAACACTATATTTTAAGGTTCACTAGTGCTTCAACTAGTGCTTTGCAGTGTTAGGCTTTAGGTTCTGTGTAACACTACAAAGCAATAGCTAATGCTGTTTAACAGGACAGAGAAGTAACTTAAGTTCATTAAATACCTTGAATTAATGAACTTTATGTTAATTATATAATATATTAAGTTATATTTATGTGACACCCCCACCCTTCATCTCAATTACCATACAAACTAAAGAGAAAGTCAAACACTGATCAAGTTCCCTTACTTCCATTAAACACAACAGCATTAAGGAATGTAAATGACTGCCATCTGTACTTTTGGAACATACAGGGTCTTTTAACTTGGTTTGACATGAACTAGGACAATTTCACTGATTGAAGATGGAGGCCCTTCCAGGTGACTTTACAACAACAAAAACGTAACTCGTAAAACATAACAATGTTGTCTGACAAAACAATAAACACAGATTCCATGCTTGATTTTGTTTCTTGGTTGTGTGTTCAGTAGGTGCTGCTACTGTATCACATAAGGCCCAATTTCTTCCTAGAATTTCTGATTGGAAGTGTAGAAGCATCCATATTCCTTCAAAGCAGTTATATGCACCTCCAAATTTTATTTAAACCCTATATTTGAAGGGGTCTACATAGTTAATGACAAAAGTCATAAACTCAAATGAGGTGTCATTAATATTTATGATACGTGTCACATCACATTTATACTTTGCTAATGTCATCCTTATGCAGACCTCTTCAAATAAAGCGTTACCCAACTCTCACCATCCAACAAAAAAAGGTGTGGACATCCTCCACACGGTGTGTCACGGGCCAGTGAATGAAATGACACAGGCCTATGTTTCACTGCTTGTTTGCGCTAGCAGGGAAGACAATTCCCTTATGCTAATGTTTGTACAACATGAATCTCCCCACCCTCCCCCTGCCCCCACCACCCCACGGCTGCCGCGAGCCTTTTTATTTTTATTACCTGAGTGCTCCCGGAGCCCAAAGGCCAGCGGCGGCAGCCATTTGCAGGTGGACGAGTGGAATATATAGCGCCATAAAAGTCAGCCTGCCATAGCTTGCCCAGGCTCAATTACAAATGGCATTATGTAAACTGATGTGTTGAACAGGAACAGCCGTATACCTTTCCCCTCATCCAAAACTCGACTAAACTCGAGAGAATGGAGCACTCCGGTCACCCCTGAACCATTCGGTGAGGTGTGGCAGATCCGACCATTTTGTTGCCAATTGAATGTCATAACTGTCGACATTTATCTTTTTCAAGTTTCACAAGTGGAATTGAGCAGTGTTAGGATATGGTGACAGGGGGCATGCGATTCTGTTTAGAAAATATAATAGATAATTTAACACTCCATTTGAGTAGTTTCAGGGATGAAATTAGCATTTTATTTCTTGGCAAAGACATACTCTTTCTCCTTCTCTGTCTCCTGTACACACACACACACCGATGCCCAGGGGGCCAACAGGAAAGTAAAGGACAGCTTTGTGTCAATACTCCGGACAGTAAGTGCTGAATGGGCACTACTATGTGTGAAGGGATTAACGAGGACACCATCAGACTGGAGAGAGACAGAGAGAAAAGAAGGGGAGGAGAGAGAGAGAGAGAGAGAGAGAGAGAGAGAGAGAGAGAGAGAGAGAGAGAGAGAGAGAGAGAGAGAAGAAAGAGAGAGAGAGAGAGAGAGAAAAGAAAGAGAGAGAGATTGTGTATGCTTAGGGTTGTTGAATCATCTGTGTTTTGAGTCCATTGGCGAACCTAAAAGAAAAGAGGACTTCAAGCTAATTTTTTTTTTTGGTCATTTATTTATTTACTTTTTGCTAAATGGAATGTAATCCAACCTTTTCACAGAAACTTTGAAAACTGAAGTGTGTGTGTGTGACACAGAGAAAGAGAGAGATTTTGTGTGTGTGTAACAAAGGAAGAGACAGAGAGATGGGCGTTAAGAGAGATTTGACTTGCATCCCCAGGCCTCATGAATGCTTTCCTGGCACGCAGCAGGCGCACAGCGTCCGATGATCACTTACCCAAGCGCTGCTTTGGTCTAGTGGATCCTCTCGCTCTTCCACTACTCCTTCCGCCCTAGCCTGGGCCACTCCTTGTTTGAAATTAATTAGCGGCCTCCCTATTATTGAGTAAGTCTCAGGCTTTTGCCTGAAAACTGATGAAATATCAGTCAGACAGCCGGGGGGCTGAAGCATAAGTATGTGTGGGAGGTCAGGGGTTAATCCCCATTGATTTTTCCTCTGCTTGCATCCGGGAGCTGCTGGGGAGAGCGGAGAGGCCATTACTGTGCAAATGCTTTATAAGCCTCCACGCAGGCCTAGTCAGTCAGTGGTCACTCTTACAGTTCCTGCAGGTCGGCAGACAGAAATGGAGAAACACAGCAACAAAGCTGAGAATCAGAAACAACATACAGCCCCCATCGACCACAACTGCTACAGGTTCTATAATTAGACTAGGTTATATTTTACAATGATCATAACTTTTTGAATTTTGTTTTGTTTTTAACACCATACTATCTCTTCATAATTAAAATAAGTAAAATTTCCTATAAACTCAGTGTCACATAAATGTTTATTTGAAGATGAATAATAGGTTGTGTGGTGCAATAATAGGTTACTTGCCACTAAGATACAGTACTTGCCACTTGCCACAGTACTTGTTACTTGCCACTAAGATACAGTATGTAATGGTCAAATCCTTAAAATTAGATTTTTGTGGGCTTGGAACCCCTCCTAGCAGGCAATTTCTCATCATCATGCAGTATTGACAAGAATGTGCGTGTGATTCAGAAATTCCTGAAACACAATATCATTCCAAATCCATGGACTGTGGCTTTAGATTACAGTAAGTGAACAGGCAGACTGGTACAGTTACACCTAATTCAGATATTATCCCAAATTAACAACATTAGCAGGTAAACCACTTGATCCTCACTTAGTGTCAGAAAGACTGCTACACAAAGGCCTCTATCCAAACACACAAAGTGAGTGCCTGGGTGCCCATAAGCTCACAAAGGGAGGCAATGAGGGTGAATCTGTCCCATTGACAAACGATCTTGTGTTGTATTGATAAGCCGGGTTGGAGAAAAAAAACCCGGCCAACGATGGATCCTCCTCTACGAGGAAATCCAATAGGAACATACTGAGACACTAATGCCGCATCCCAAACAAACAGAAACACTGATCAATTGCCAGCAATCAAGAGATTGATCTCACATTATATCATTGGCCTAATTTAGGCAGATAATATCTAATCAACACGCCACCTCCCACGCCACTCTGGCCCAACCCCAACAGGTGGTCTATGTGAATCATCCACAAGGTGAAATTATGTCTTTGCCTTTAAACATGCACATGGGGTTCAGGCTATTGAGCCACTACTCTCAGTTCACTGCTCTTGTAATCACAGAGGTCTTTTATTCAGCTCAACAACTAAATGAGTAAAAGTACTCATAACGACTGAATCAAACTAAAGACAAATTAATACATGATACATACAAAAAATAATGAAAAATATATTATTATTATTATTATTATTAATAATAATAATAATAGTTATTCTTATTATGAATAATAATAATAATAATAATAATAATAATAATAATAATAGTTATTATTATTATTATTGTGTTGTTTGCATTGTGGCTTTATATGCCTGCAAGTGAGGGTAAGGTCTCTCTCACCATTAACTTGTGCAAAAATTCCACCAAAGCAAAAATAATTTCTCAAATTAATTTCCATTCTCTCGCCCTCTCTCCCTGTTTACTTCCTGCTCTCGTCTCTTTCTCATTGCCTATTCTTAATCCTATCATGCAGGCAATAAGTGTATGCTGCATGAACACATTTAATTTTCCCCGTCAGTCCTGGGCAAGCCCAGAGGTGAGCTTTAATAAGGATCAATGGCACTTTATCTAGGACAGGACCCACTTCAGCGCATGCAAATTAAACTCCAACCTTTTATTTTTTTTTAAAAAAAGGAGGCAATGGATTTAATTAAAAAGAAAACGTAAGACCACAGGCTCTGGAAATTCAATTAAAGGATTTATGCAAAGGTTCGCTAGCTTTTTTGTTGGTGTTACTGTTTGTATAATGAGCTTTTCATATTAAAAATCAATACGTAATCTAAAGTGGAGGATCGTTCTCCTACATGGTTTTGAGATCAATTTGTGAGCTAGTGTATCCATGCTGCTGACGTCCAGGCCATAGGCTCTAGGCAGCCTTGATCTCTTACTGAACGCAGACATCTGTGATTACCTGTAAACGAGCCCAAGCAAGCAGTGGTAGATGGAATGGTACCTTGAGACGGGAGCAAGGATTATAATCATATGGATCCATAAAGGGAAAACTTACATTTGCCAGTCAATGCAATCTGAATTGCTGATAGAACAGCAATTTAACATTTCATTCAACCATAATGGGTTAATTTAATTCTCAAACCATTGAATATTTTCTGTCAGACTTGTGTACAAAAATTTTCAATGGCTGGCTTATTCCGGCTTGTTGCAATGTCTCCTAGAGTACTCGAACCTTGGCTAACTGAGCAGACGGGCAGATGCCTTAGTTGCACTCAATGCATTGCTAGTCACTTCAAATATTCCATGAGGTCTATTTATTTCCTGATGGCACCTAGTCTTGCTCAACCTGCATTTTAAAAGTGTTTTTGAACACAAGACTACCATTGAATTGTTAGCGATGACATACATTGCCACAGTGGTCATGCAAACCACCACACATTTAGGAGCATGTGTTTATAGGAGAATTGTGTTTAGAGAGAGAAATTAAAGTTGACAGTTTTCTGGCAGACTTTGGTTTTGCCATTTTCCACCTTTTCTCTGCATGTCTTAAGTCATTGAGTTCAGGACTGGCAAGCAAATCAGTAGCTGTGGTCAGATCTAGTCGGTTAAAACACACACACACACACACACACACACATTATGTGTTGACTGTAGCCAAAGACAAATGGAGGATAGATGACAGTAAAATATTTAATTTCACAAAGTTAAATTGGAAGTTGCAGGGATAGATAAACTGCAGATTTATCAGGAACCAATGTCACAAATGATTTGGAGAGATATGTTGGTAATTTGAGAAATTAAGAATCAACTATTTAAAACGATTACTGTATGTATTTGAATCAGTACTTTTACATAAGGGGCTGAGATGACATTTGACATTTTCAGTTTGCTTGTAGGAATAAATGGTACTGTAAACCAAAATCCCAGCAGATGACTGAGTTCTACAAGGCACCGATGCATTGTTTTTCAGCTGCACCATAGCCCATTACTGGTCCCTGTGAAAACCTGGCCCCCTGACTTTGCCACTGTACATTCTTCTGGTCAGAGAACTGGCCAGCCTCCCTATCGATCCAAAGGTGCTCTCAACTGCATCAACCGATTCCACAATAAACCATTTACAGAGTCTCTCCCCGCAATCAAGCTCGCCTTGGGCTAAAAGGCTCCGGCCCACACCGTGGTCCCGTCATGCCTGCAGGAGTGTGTGTTTTAGCCTAATGAAATGGTATCTCTATAGACAATAATCCCTGTAACAGGATTGAGCTGGGACACCCATGTCAATATGACCAAATGGGATTGCTGGCTTTTTGAACATCCCTCTCTCTTCTCCCCCCACACCCCCCACCATTCCACTCCAGTGTCTTCTAAGCCAGCCTTCTTAAATGGCTCATACGACCCAAAACCAAAGCACAGAGGGAGGGTGGGGGTGGGGAAGGATGTATGTGTGTGTGTGTGTGTGTGTGTGTGTGTGTGTGTGGTGTAAGGGAGGGAAGGGGGGGTGATATCAATTTTCTCCACCAACCAGATTAAAAGATTTAAGCTCCCCTGAAGTTGCTCTGAAGTTTCAACATTAATGGCCGACAGATGCACCCATGTAGGGATGTTCCAAGGTAGTGGCAGAGAGAAGCCGCATCAGCAGAATTGGGGAAGCATAAAATAAAAAAAAAGAGTTAAAAAAAGAGTGTAAGGGATCCTGTAAATATCTCGCCACTTAATTAAGGTTGGCCACAAACATAAGGCATCCCCTCTGCTGCCTGGCAATCTAAACCTCTGCGGTGTCAGGTTAAGATATTGCAGTTCAAATCAAAACATTAGCTGGGGCACTTTTATGAACTGTAAAACGGGTGGGGTGGGGAGGGTGTTGGTTGGGGGATGGGTGCCGTGTAAAACTGGAAGTTGCCGCAGTGGAATGGTTTCCATAGCCGTTCAGGCAGTGTCATTTCCTACAGCTCTGAGGTGTTTTTAATGACAATGCTTTAATGAGTACTTGCGCCAATTGAGTACTTGTGCATTAATAGATTGTTAAGGACTGTGACAGTCATGGTGGGATCAACCATTGAAATTACCATGCATTTGTAATTAGTATTATAAGGTGATGCTCAGCAGTGCAAAGCAAAATATATACAGTAGGGATAGAAAAGAGATGTGCGTCCAGGTGAAATGTGTGAAAAAGAAGAAATGCTACCTTACCTGAAACTCACTCGACCCAAGCTAACCAGTGGAAAAGCCTTAGGCCTTTGAAAGACCTTGCTGTAGTTTTGAAAACTCAGAGGCTTTTAATGCACTAACCTAAGGATTTCCTCAAGAAAACATAAAGTAAGCACAGCCTTACACTGTTGCAGAATGCTTAGAACGTCTTAATTTTCAGCAACAACCTTTTTTTGATGATAGCAAAACAAAAAAAAATGTTTTTAATTATTTGAGAGAGGGGTCTGCCTGCCATTTAAAAAAAATATTTGTGAGAGGGGTCTGCCTGTTGATCCTAAATCAACGTTTCAGGGTTGCACCTTAAGTCGGACCTACAAAACATCTTGTCCAAGACGGTGTCATCCAAGTCAATAGCAGGCTCATCTTGAGGTTCTATCACCTCCACATCTAAAGCCTGTGTCTCCGAGCAAGCGAGCGAAGGAACAACACCTCTGAGGCCTGGGTCTCTGGAGTATCACAGGGAGAATTGCTCACCATTGAGCTGACGGACTTATTGACTTCCAAGGTTATTACTAAGTAGTATGTGAAGTAAACAAGTAAAGCTGACCCTCATCCTACCCCCATTTCACACCATTCTATAACTTTCATTTAGTCTATCTTTAGGCTGCCCATGTCACCCCCCCCCCCACACACACACACACACACACAAGTAAGAGCCATTTTGAGTTTGAAATAATATGATGATATGTCCCATAAGGGTGACTTAATCTCTTAGTTGTTGTTTTAATCAAACTCTTAGTTTGATCGAGTTGGATAGAGCCTCAGACTTAAGATGGCCGCCGCTTACCTTTGTGTGACACATAATGTGACACATTACTTTATTTTGCCTCATTCTACAAACCTTTCTCTTTTTATGTGCAATAGACAGACGACATCCATAACTTTACACCTTAAAAAAGGATGTGGCAGTACAATTCCTTGATTCCTTGACTTCGCCACAAAATGAGTTAGTCTTAACATGCTTAATGCTACTGCTTCAAATTCAAGTGGAGTGAAGTGAAACAAAGTTAAAGCGGCTGATCAAATCAGGCTATTAAAAGACTTCATCTGTTGTAGAAGATGGTAACTCCAAAATTCTCTGAATGAATTGGGCTGCAGGGACCTCAGTGTTTCCTGTTGTTACAGACACAGAACCAGTGAAGATGAAACTGAAAACATATCAGGGGTAATGTCCACCTTGGTCACATCATCATTATTCTCAGTTCTTCGTTACTACATCACTTCTGGCATTGGGTTTCTGTGTTAGTACTGGATTTAATTGAATGTGTCCTGGTTTCTTACAGTAATGTCAAATGACAGGGGATGTCTAATCAGTCTCCCATTCCTCCAAGGAAAACAAGGCCTGTAACTGATGACCCAGTACAGAGTCTCATCAGACATACTGTTTTCATTTACCATGACATTTACCATGTTTTCTATACCACTCTGCTGGCTACTAGCTACTGGTTCCTCCTCTTCTTGATTTTTCATGGGATAACCATTGACAGAGCTAGATGGCTTTTATCAATATAAAGAAGAAGAAGAAGGCCACCCTTAAGATAAGTTCCATTGCTACTGTATGGTCTTATGCTAGCATTTTCATCCGTATATGATACATCTGTGTAAGTAGGCGTGTTCTGCACTACTCAATTCAGTTCAATTAAACTGTGTTTATACAACGTCTTCTATAATAGTATTGTCTAATTGCGCTTCATAACAAAGAGCACCCAGCAGCAAAAGGTGCAAGGAAGTATTCCTCTGTGTGTGTGTGTGTGTGCGTGCATGTTTGTGCGTGCGTGCATGTGTTTTTAGAAGAAACCTTGAACAGATATATAGTTTGTAAGGGTCATGTAGAAAAAAAACACAATTAGCAAATACATACAATACATGGACAATACATTTGTCCATGTAGGTAGCTGAAAATCATAACTCATAAAAGGAGTCTTAAAGATATAATTGACATATGCCTTACTTTTAAGAGTGTCCTGAATTTGTCTGTTAGTAGCCACTTTTATTCATAAGATTGATTGTGAATATGGCCCCAGATATTTCCTTTTTAAACCTTTGCAGTGTTTGCATTAACACAAAACTATTTCAAGAGAATATGACAGCAAAGAGGATCGAGACTTTAACACGCCAATGTTTCCGCTGGATGATAAGATTTTAATGCAACTGACAGGCAATACTGGAAAAATAAATAAATAAAACCAAATAAAAATAAATAAATAAAAAAAGAGGAATTCTGGAGTAAAATTTCTGTCGCTATGAAAGGTGAGACTGGGCAGACCATTTACATCCTGCCCTCTCCATGCTATTAATAGTGAGATGCACTGGCTCTAATGCACAGGATTAGCATCGGACCAGGAAGCAGACAGGAGAGGCAGTCATTTCATGCAGACGTCACCCAATCCACCCGGCCCATTATCAGCCCCGGGCCCCGGGCTCATTCACAAAGCCTGACCCCTCTCCATCCATCTATCCATCCATTCAGAAAGACGGGAGGAAAGAGGGCTCCTATTTCAAACAGCCGATCAGCCTAGAGGATGTCTCTCCTTCTGTCTCTCACTCTCATTTTTTATTACATCCAAGGCAACTATGATGGGGGGGGGACAGGGGGGTGGAGGCCTGCCACACATCTCAGGTTTTATAGTTGTGTGTACTGTAAGTAGAAAGAGTGAATTATAAATGATCGCCTGAAAGGACAAAGTGCCCTTTTGGAAACCTGGTCAGAGCTCTCTGAGGAGCTGTATATCTGGTGCTTATGAATGGTTGCCGTGTCTTGGTGAGGCTCGGCTGTCAACTTCTACCGATCGGTCTGTATATCCGTTTTGCTGTGAGTAGTTGCATATCACCATTGCGACAGCGTTGTAATTATGATATACTTACAACAACAAATATCCAGAGACTGTCTTTTGGATTTGGACCAGACTTTTATTTCGTGAGAAATCTTTCACTGCCATGATCGTCCCAGTTTTTACAAAGCAGCAACTGCCTCGCAACTGCCTTTGTTCTTTCACAGTCTTGCTCCTTTTGGAGAGCAGGGGAAAATGGCTGCTCCTCACAATACCACTGTGGCCTCTATGTTTAAGATGGTCCCACTCCTTCTGAAGGCCTAATCACCAATTATAACTCCATTAGCCTGGACTGGCAGCTCATTTGCTCTGGAGGCGGCAAGTAAGGCCTGAGGCTGCGGACCTCTGCTCCCCCAGAGTTCCGCCTCGGTGGTCGTAGCGCCACATGGCTGTCATCCCCATCCCCACCCCTTCCAACTCCCTTTCCACGGAATCCTGGTTTCCATGACTACCGATAACTGCCCCCCACCAGCAGGCTGGCCGGGGAAATCCGTGCTGAGATGGCAAGGCTTTCGCTAAAGCAGCCTCTCATGGGCTGGCGGTCCAAGATGAGGGGTCTGTGGACCAGAGTTGTTAGACAGTTCATTAAGTGTCAGACCCCTCCGTGTGCAGTGTGGGGCGGGGGGGGGGGGAAGCAGACAAAGCCAGGCTTATTAGCTGAGCCGGAAAATATCTATCAGGGGATCAGAGATAGGTCTGAAAAGCTCCACTGTGCAGGGAGTGATGGCTTATGAGGTAGAGAGATGGAAGCAGGGGGTAGAGAGGTGAACACAGGAAGGTATATCAATTTGGAGCCCTTTGCACTTTTTTTTGCCCCCTGCAGAGGAAGACAATCTTTTTTCCAGGTCAATAGTCTATAAATGCTTGCAGTGTAAAGAAGGAGGAGTGTACTGTACCGTGAAGTGAATCAAAGGGGAAACAAAGTATGCTGTTTGACTACAGTTCCAAAATTCAACTGACCCATTAGCGTTATTTTCATGTATATAATGCGCACACACGTATAGCGTGCGGGGACAAAACAATTATGTAAAAAAAATTCTGCATAGCGCGCCCACCTTTATACCTTGCATGCTGCCCATTTAACATGTGATTCCTGTTGTTGAATTATTATTCACTAACTCGAGCTCATTAGTAATACATATTCTTTGTTCCAACATGGCATCTCATTCCCACGACGATGATGACATAACAAAGAAGTGCAATACAATTCCAGTCAAAGATCACTTCAGAACTTCTTCTAAAGTAGTGGTCGGGCCATAATTGGCCCGCCGTCAATAATATCTGGCCCGCCAGATGAGGTTGAGTAAAATAAAAACGTATAATATTTGCTGTCGAAAAAATTTATTTCAATTCAATTCAATTCAATTTTATTTATATAGCGCATTTTTACAAAAGGCATGTCACAAAGCGCTTAACACAAGAGGCCCAATGAGCAACAGGGGCAAGGAAAAACTCCCTCGCAGCGTTTTTTGTTTTTACTTGTTATGGTAGAGGAAGAAACCTTGGGCAGTTCCGACGGCTCAAGGGGCTAACCCAACTGCCTAGGGCAGGTTTTCAGTCTCTCAGATGGCGGATAGTCCACTATTATTCCATTAGATACACATTACAAGAAAATTTTGGTAAATAAAGTAATATAGGAGTCCCATTAGAATCCCAGGATATAGTCCCATGTCATTAGGCGCAGTCAAGCCAGGGGCCAGCTAGAGGCTGTATCGATCATGTCAGGGTCATCTGTGAAGCTGAAGGCAGACCGCCCAGGAGAGAGATGCAGGATCAGGCAGTGGAAGGCAGGGGTGACCCTCAGCAGGGAGCCAGTGGCATGGACAGTGGAGTGGGTTGAGGACCATTCAGGAGTGCCGCCGGATCACGTTGGAAGAAGGTCCCAGGAGAACCCAGGAGGTGCAGGCGCAGACAGTGGAAGGCAGTGATGACTCACGGCAGGGTGGTAATGGCATGGAAAATCAGAGAGGAGATGAGTTAGAACAGTCTCCATCAGATTTCAGAGAATGTGAGTTATATTGCATGTGAAACCATATACAGATGTTGGCTAAGTGAAGAGAGAGAAGTAAGTGGAGAGGAAAAGAGAGGAGGAGAAAGACAGAGTGAAAATTGTACGGTTTAACAGATGGGTGGATTGTGGCGGCATTAAACTATAGCAGCATAACTAAGGTATGATGTATAACAAGCCAACACCACCAAAGGAAATGGTCAGTGGCCACCAAGCCCTGGACAGGAGCTTACAGCAGAGGCAGTCCTTTCCAATAAAACCCTGAGGAGATGTGGCTTACCATACACCATCCCTAACTAAAGGGGTCAGTAAATAGAAAGGTTTTGAGTCTAGACTTAAAGGTGTTGAGAGTGTCCGCTTGACGAATGTTAGAAGGGAGTTTGTTCCACAGGACAGGCGCACGATGGCAGAAAGCTCTTCCTCCCATTGTTGATTTTGATATTCTAGGAATTACTAGGAGACCAGCATTCTGTGACCTTAGGGGTCTAGAAGGGTGGTAGGGAACAAGTAAGTCTTTAATATATGCTGGAGCAAGGCCATTAAGGGCTTTATATGTTAGGAGAAGTATTTTAAAATCAATTCGGCTTTTAACAGGAAGCCAATGTAAGGAAGCAAGGACAGGTGTGATATGTTCATATTTTTTTGTCCTAGTGAGTGCTCGTGCTGCAGCATTTTGTATTAGTTGAAGGTTTTTGATGCAGCTAGTACCACATCCAGAGAACAGTGCATTGCAATAGTCAAGTCTGGAGGTAACAAATGCATGTATTAGTTTTTCTGCATCCTCAAAAGAAAGGAATTTTCTGACCTTAGCAATGTTGCGTAAATGAAAGAATGAGGTTTTGGAGATATGCTTTACATGACTATTTAAAGAGAGGTCTTGATCAATATACACCCCAAGGTTCTTGACCTTTGTGTTAGGTGTGAGTGAAAGATTCAACAGATTTTATTACACTATCGCTATCACTTCCTTAATAACCTCTGCATCAGTAGCCTGTTGTTGTAAGAATCCATGCTGCATTGAGGGACACATTTGTCAGACCCTCCAGGATTTCGCGATGTTGCGATTTGCAACATCAACGCAACTTCAACCAATCCCCGTGAATTCAGGGCGGTGTTGCAATTTTAACTAATCACCGCAACTTTCCCGCAAAATTGACCAATCATTTGCGTTGTCTTGTCGAGATCATGTCGACAAACTATCTTTTTTACACTGAGCTAGAATCACACGTCTATGTCTACTTTGCAGCGCGATCAATGGCATTGTAATTGCCCGGCCCACATTGAAGCACCCCGATTCTCCCAGTCAATCGGGTTTTACGCGTATCTGGTTGCGCGTTTGCTTCTGTTTTTTTATGTGGTGGCATTTCTTCCGTGTTTTTAAAATACTTAACACATTTATTCGGGAGGTATAGGCTACGATTTAGCTATAGGCTTATCAAACATTTGACTGGATAGCAACAGTAAGACAGGGAGCAAAGATGATGCCAACAGAGACCCAGGCGACAAGAAACAACAGAGACAGGTCAGTAGAGCAACACCAAGAAAATGTATTTGACAGAAACAGTGATCATAAATGGGCAAGAAAGTTCTACACCTTTTAAATCACATGTCTTAAATTAAATGTCAAAGTTATAATCAATGTCGGGCAGTAGCTTCAATACAAATTAATAAGCCAGTTTAACTACATTTAGTAGCGTGGCTGTAGTGAAGCTACAGCATGAGTATACTCACTCTGGTAGCTTCATTTAGCTTTTTTTTTGGCAATGAAGTGATCCTTAAAGTTATATTATCAAGCATCAGCTCACAGCAGCAAATCCTCTATCTAGGCTGCACATGGAAGATCAGTTCATTGCAATAATGTGATGCATTTGATGCGTCAGTCATGCCATAATAATAAAAAAAAGCCCACAATGTATGATCATATCACAGTAAATAGGCATACAATAGGCATATCAATAGGCTATATACTAATCAGTTACTATTGTATAGCTATTGAAAGAGCTGTTTGTTAATCAATACAGTAACAGTCTAGAAGAAAGTTGGATTATTAAATATAGGCCTTTTTGTACATTAGAAATGTAACTGTTTTGAACTACTGTCCTTTTTAGCTACATTTGGTCTTAAATAGCTTTGGTGTAGTGAAGTTTCATCTGATGTGGAGTAACTGGTGGGTGCTTAGTTAACTACATTTCCTGATTAGCTTGCCCAACTGGTTATAATATACTGTTATACAGACAACTGAGGATAACCAAAGAGACAGGCAATAATATTGCACATAGGCTATACTTATGAAAGAGGTCAGAAGAGGAACCAATAAAATGTAGGTGACAGTAGGCCTATGTAGCCTGTGAGACAGATGGACAATGACAAAAAGTTCTATGCTATTACATTTTTAAATGTTTTCAAAAGTTGGGCCTGCTGTAAAACTTTTCAGGGTTTGTTGATTATATTCTAGTGCTACAGTATTTCAAGAAAAGGAGCAAGTAGTGGATTGTACTTTTAAACTGTGAAATTGGTGGATTTATAAAACCTTGCCATTTTGTGTGCATACACCTGCAAGAAAGTGTCCCTCATCTTTTTGAGATCTCCAGGAAAGTGTCCCTCATTTGAGGTTGAGGGAGTTGGCAGCCCTAGTAAGGTTGTAAGGTTCACAATTACTTATAGCCACTTTTACTTCCTCACGCAATATAAATCACAACAACAAACTAAAAATCACCGCAACTTTCATCGCATTTTTTGGGAAAAACTCCCGCAGCATCAGGTATTTTAGGCCGCAACAATCACAAAAAAAGGCCCGCGAAATCCTGGAGGGACTGATTTGTAACTTTGCTGCACTGTAAGTGCCCGAACCAGGATCTTGCAGCTCTGTATCCAGCCGTCAGCGCTTCAATTAAATTAAACTAAATTCAATTTTATTTGTTTAGCGCATTTTACAAAAGACAGGTCTCATAGCGCTTAACAAAGAGCACCAATTACCAAGTGGAAATGTTTTTTGGCCATGCGTCGTCTCGTGGTGCCTTCTAATATAAGATGAGATGTTGGATGTTCATAAATTCAGGTAGGCTGAACGCAGACCTTTCCTTCCACTCTTCTTTGTACGTCCTACATTCGCTAACAACTTTTCTTTTCGTCGCTTTGGACAGTGATATTTTTGCTTCGCTAGCTAAGAATCTTGAGTGTTTCACACATCCAAACAGAAACAACATCAGGATGTCATGCGAGAATTAGGAGAGCCTATCTAAGCTAAGCCTATCTGTTGAATGATTACAGGAGCTGCTGTCATTTTAAATGAATGTAAATTATTTTTTTAATAAATAGAGTAGCATATAGGCCTATGATATGATATAATATTTTTTTTCAGTAGGAAAGCATGGTTTGCCTGATGATCGCAATTTAATTGTCAAAAATAAAAAAATGGCCCAGGTCCAAACTTATTTGCCGACCCCTGTTCTAAAGCTGGATTGGATCATAGCCACCACTATCAAGTAGCCACCGCCAAGATATGTTTTCACCGTGTTATATCTACTCCTAGAACGTGTCCTTGTAAAAATTGTAAGAGGTGGCATCGACTGTGTAAACGAACATATATAGTGCGCTCACGGATATACCACGCAGGGGTAGTGCGCGGTTTGCAAAATGGTAGTCACCAGTAAACACATATGCAGACACAAAGTGAGTCTGAATATGGCAAGACATCATAAAAGGCCATGTCTGTTTTCATTTTGCTGGCCTAAACCATCATGCTGTGGAAAAAATGAAATAGGTGCCCCAATGAATATGAACATATTGAATGACTTTTCTAGATGAGGCATAATATCAGTCATTTGTTAAGACATGAATGCAGTCTTGAGACGAGAAAAGAGAAAAAAAGGCCCTTTGAGAGAGAAACTTTTTCTCTTCTCCCCTGTTTGAAAACTCTTCCCCCAGCACTTTATCTTGGGAGTCCTTTTCTTCCTCTGTCTGCATTATGCTTGCATATGCAACCTTACGATAATCCCCCTGGATCCCAAGAGCATGTACAAGCAATTAAAACAGTAGCATCTTCATACCCCTGCAACCAATAAACAAGCTAATGTCACTGTTGTGCTAAGACCCTTATTGTCTGGGGCAAATTCAGACCTTCATTATGTGAGGGCTGCCTGTAAAATACTGTATTCACTTAAAATTGGAAAACAAAGCCAAAGCACCCCCAAAACAATGGCTAACGTCTACCACAGCATCGTTTATCATTCAAAAACCCTACAAACAGTACAAGAACAGTATTTGCAAACAGTCACAGACAGTATAAGCATACTATTAACATGCATGTGGATAGTGTACTGTAGCCATGAGCTAAATTAAAGACATGTGGTCTCTGCAAACATTTTGAGCCTGTAGTGTTTGATTACTGGGTGGTGTTAGCACAGTTGGTTCTCCTAACTCAGACAGAGTCTACTCTACCACAGGTGCCGTCTGCACTTCTTCCCACAATGCACCACACCTAAAATTCTCAAAACCAATGAGACCGACCATAAGCAAGGTTTAAAAAAAAAAAAAAAAAAAAGTGAGTCAGCAGTTATTTTTTTTTCCTCTCTCTTCTCCCTCTAGTATCGCTTTACCACTGAAGGGTATGCAGAAGCAAGTAAAAAAAGTGAAAACTAAAGGCAGACATGAGGAAGGAAGGAGAGCGAGGGAGAGAAATGTAAGAAGAGGTCCAAGCAAGGGACCAAGACTGAGAGAGGGTGTACAGTATTACAATGCAATGACCAGGCCAGATGAGTGGGACTGGGTCTCTGCTTCTCTGCTGCACTGCTTTCCTTGGACTTCCCCCAAAGGTTTAACGGCACTGTCCTTTGAGAGGGCCAAACCCTCCCATTTCCTGTTTCTCTGGCAGACCTTGGCTTTGCCCCCCTCCACCTCTTTTTCTCTCCTTTTCTCTTTTTTTTTCAACCCAAACGTCTAAAGAGACCTTTTCCTTGATACTTCAGGTAAATAAGCCATGCAGCTGAGAAAACAGAACCAAGTAGTGTGGTGACTGGGTGAGGAGAGGAACGAGGGAGATAGAGAAATATTCAGAGGAGAGAGAGAGAGAAAAGTAAAGATACAGGGTCACAAGGAATGAGTGTAATGTGTTGTGGGTTAGAGTTAAAAGTGGGAGTGTGGGAGGACGGAGGTCAGCCATCGGACTTACAGGTCACTCTGTCCAGAGGAGTAATATGGGCCAAACCACACGCGCATGGTCTCTATGAACTTACCGGACACAACTCTACCTCAAAAGACCTGACGTGACGTATGAAGCATGGCCTGAAGTGTGGAGGGATAAAAGGGACCTCAAAAGCCCAAAGAAGTCCAGACTGGGTTGGTGCGGTTACATAACCTTATGCCCAGTTCTGGGTAAAAGCCAGGCCAACAGCACTTCCAGTGAGCCACGTCGAGCTAGCATATTGAGATAAAGGTAAAACACACTGAAAAAGACACAGAGACACACACAGTTTGTGTGTGTGTAAGTGTGAGAGAGAGAGAGTAAATGTTTCTTCACAATAAACCTCTCAGGCACAAGTGTAAAGAGCCAAGCTGAACTAACACCAGCCCCTTGCATGAGTGCCTTCGTCAATACCGGCAATTCAGCCACTTCCATCCGTAAGCTTTGGACCTGATGGGAAATCATTCCATCGCATTCCATCTCAGGGCACCAGGGAGAGAAATCTGAGAGAGGTTTTGTCCGAGATCTATGCTCGCGAAATCAATTCCATTTTTTAAGGGAAGAAAAAGAGAGAAACGGAATGTCTGAGAATTTCTAGCTCTGTTACTATGTTTATGATGTTTCTTTCGGAAGTCCCCAAAGCCTAATTGCGTGCATGAAATATGTTCGTCCACAAAGCTGCTTAAAGTTCAGACATCGTAAAAGGATGTATTGTGTTTGACAGTGATCTGAAAACAATGGCGTCGTGATGGATTGCCCAGTGCTTCGTCCCTCCTACTGTAGGGCCGAGTCAGCCTCAAAGACCTTAGCAGAGAGAGCCTTGAGGACTCCACTCCCTCATGGCTTTGCGGTTTTCCAAATCATATTCCAGCCAACGTGCCAACAAGCTTTTCCCCCATCACCGTACACCTAATTTCTCTTCACCTCACTCTCTCTAACTCCCTCTTGAGTCTGTGTGTGTGTGTGTGTGCGTGTGTGTGGTGGAAGGGGGTGGGGGGTCAATGGGGTTGGTTGTAGTTATCCTTTTCCGAGGTGTGAGATGAGACAGTGGATTCCCAGTGGGTGATTTGTATCCCAGCCTGTTCCGCACCTCCCAGCGGAAGGGAGGTCTTTTCGTGGAGCACGCAGCCCGCTGTCTGGCAAGGACGAGTGTTGGGAAACACGTAACTGAATATCCTCGCTGCTACCAGAGAGTTGACCTTCAGCAATGAGAAGAGTAAAACTGGATTTCAATACCAGAGCTATAGATATGTTAAAAAATGGAAGACAGTGAGACTTCTGAGAAAAAGTGTTTTGACGAAGAGATGGAGTTTCTGCTCCAAGAAAGAAACCCTATGTCTTTTTTTCCACACACATATTGAATAAGTATAATATCATTTCTGCCTAAAATGGGTTGTGTCAATTTTAATCACATTACATAAAGTGCTGAATATGCTTTTCTCTGGGTAAAAACTGTTCTCTTTGGACATTTCAGTGAGTCATAAGTTGCAGATTATGTATTTATATTTATTTATTTTTACAGATGCGTAGTATGTCTTGAGAAGGCAGCAGTGACAACTGTTGAGTTCACCGCTATGTGCTTGCAAAATGTGAATAGAATAGAATATCCATTGTCATTCCACATAATGCAATGGTAAAATACGGTCATTATCAGCTTACTGTATGTTTTGTGTTGTATTTAAGTATTTTGATAGGCACATTGTCTTATCTGGAACATATCATAATGAAAAAAAAATGCTTTACAATACACGTTCAAGAACTTCTGTAATGAGTATGATTTTCTTTCATACTTCCATTGCCAGAAAAAAAAGTGTTAGTGTCTTCAGAGAAATGACATCTTGTTCATGACAAATGCATCCGAATAACATTCCCACATCATGGAGGGGGAGGAGAGGAGGGACAGGGGACAGGCAGAAAGAGAGACTCTATTACCCACACTCTTTTGTGGACACACAGCTCATCAGTAAACACTTACCTTGTAAACAGCGCACAGAGACGGCGAGCGTTGGCAGATGGCAAAATGTTTTCACAGTACATTACATTTGAGCACACTTCAAACAGAGCTGTGCTAAAGACTGTGTCACTCTTTGATTGGTTGTGACAAGGAGCCGAGTGCAGAGGTGGCAGGAGAACGTCCCCACGGGTGGTGCGTGGCGGTGTCTGCTCGGTGCGCCATCAAACCCACGCTTCTCAGGGATGCGATAGATAGCACAGGACCTCCCAGAGTGCCTGTTTGCCTTTCATTACGGCCCTAATCCCACGACTGTACAAGAGCAGCTTGCACTAACAAGCCTCTCTCTGAATATCTGATCATTTATTCCCTCAGGTTTGTTTGTACTTGCAAGTAAAAAAAACAAAAAACAAAACAAGGATATTACTCTGCGACAACCATGCTGAAATGATGCAGGTACGATTTAAGAAAGTCTGCTGGTAAAAATTTAATGTAATTTTTTTTTCCAAAAAGAAATAGGAAGGCCTACTGCAAGTATGACACACTCCTACCTGCCAGCTTCATAATTCCCAAATAGTCTATTGAAAGCAGCACACTCTTCTTGGCACTTAACCCAGGAGTAGAGAGGTGAACGCTTTTTCAAACAACCTTCCATCCTGGAGAGTGTATGGTGTGCGGATGTGCTTATAGCTAATATGTGTGATGCATTTACTGTGTCCATGTTCATGCCATTTAGGTCGCATCAAGTCAGGCCTTAATTCTATCGTACCCTTCCACTAGAATAACTCCGAGTACTTTCTTGGCAGAGGCAACTGGGCTATGCAAGGGTTACTGCACGGTCGATCCCCTCCACCCACCCAGAAAGAAAAAAAATAGAGGGAGGAGGAGGGAAAAAAAAAGAAAAAAAGCTCCATTCTGATTTAATCAATCTCCACTCCATCTCCCGCCAAAATCAATCCTCCTCTACCAGACAGGCCAGCGTGGAATGCTTGGCTAAGCTATGGGGGCCAGGACTGCACCGCGCCGCACCTGCAGAGTTACACCGTGGGCCAGCCGTGCAGAGGCACACGGATATGAAGACCTCCAAATTCCAGCGCTAATGCCTCAAGACGAACAATAGTTCGGTGGTCCTTTAAAACACAGAGCCTGCGGTGAATGTCTCCATTGCCTTTACTTGTTGACTAACTAATAGGAGGGAGAATTTTGTTAATGGCCACAGTGAAAGATATGTCTTACAAGTGTTTCAGTTTAAAAATAAATGTCAATTATCATGAGATCTGCAATGTAAGAATAAATTAATGTCAAAGGCATCATGCCATATCTGCAAAATCACAAACTGTTGAATATTGATTTAGCCTTCATCAGAAAGAACTGACAGGTCCTCTTGTGGTCCGCCTCCTTAACCTCTTCCCCCGTTTCCCTCAAGCTCGGTAGGTGTCTGAACTCCCTGCGCGGGCCTACTTCATATCCCTCCAGAGGTCAGCGCCGGGCACCTGAGCAAATATGAGTTCCGCTTAATGACTTGTTTAAGAGTCCTGTAAGTGACTGGTCTCCATGGTCCGGTGACAGGGAGTTATGAGTTGACTGCTCCCTTCCTCCCCACTCTTCCCTGGGCCCATGATGAAGTGAAGAGGGGATGGAGGGAGACTGCAAGGGGAGCCTCCTCCGGCATGGGCAATTACTGACACTCTTTCTCTTTCTCTTTCTCTTTCTTCCGCCTCTCCACCAACGGTCCCCTGAGATTTAGGCGAGTAGATAGAGAGGGCCGCTTGGCTGCAGGCCAATGCAAATATGGCCTTGAATAGTCATCACATAACCAGAGGAAGAAGAATACAGTCTTTCTTTGAGAGTGGGGGGGGGTGGTGAGAGTGAAGAGACTTCATTAGGAAACCTTAATGGGACTGCATGTCACAGTGGCTGCAGGCAAAGATCCAAGACAATGGCCAAGCCCCACCCCCCACCCCCCCCCACACACAGACACACACAAACACACACACAGAAAGACAAAGAGCAGCCATGGGCCATCAACACAGGCAAGATCCAGATATCCAGGAAGACTGAGTGCTGCATTGTTTTGTGCTGTTTAGTTGATGGCGGCCTGAACCCCCGAGATTCACCTCATTTCAAGCAATAATTCTTCAGACACACGTGTAAAAGGCCTTAATGGGAAATAAAACCACATGTAAAATAACAGAACAGTGAAGTTTACAGAGGCTCCCATTGTTCTAACATTATGATGCAAATGTGTTAAAAATTTCTCCAAGGCCAAAGCCATTAGTGTTTATTACACTGGGGTGTACGTTTTCGGGCGGGCAGACATTTCAACTGAGCCTTATTTGTTCCCCCGCTGGTGGAATTTAAACTGTGGTAAACACAGCGGTGGCGCACGCTCAAACAATTACACAAATATGCGGAAAAACGGATGGATGATTTGGCATGTTGGGTATCCATTTTCAGACATGTGATTGCCACCCTTCAGTGGCCAGTCAGAATGTGAGCGGCTCATTGGAAACAGGGGAACAAGCGTCTACCAAAACAGGTGTGGTCGCAGACCCAAAGCATGAATAGAGGGCGTGGATGCGTGGAGATTGAAGCTGTTTTGTGTTAAGTTAGGCACGTGCCATAGGAGGTTCTGTTTCAGACACAGATATATGTGCTAAAGGCATCATGGACTTTGAAGTGTGTGTGTGTGTAGGGGGCACTGCAGTTCTTTGAAATGCAACATTATGGAATTAGGCTGGGGCACCCACGTGGCTGTATCAAAACAGTAAGGTTAAGGAAAGAGGCAGCTTTCCTCTCCCCTGGTTCAGTGGTATGAAAATTGATTCCTAGTGTTACTAGCAGGCGCAAAAACATCAGAATAAATGTCTTGCCTTCTTCGCGGGGAGCACGAGTGTTTCAAATTATTCTTGGCAGAGGCAAAGCATTGGGTACTTGCGCAGACCCAAAGATTTAAGATAAATATAATTAAATTAAAAGTGGAGAAAACGAGCGAAAGACTATAAAGTGTAATTGCTCATTTGTAATTGGAGGCCCGGCTTGTCTCTCGGTGGGGTCTGAGAGCCCGCGAATGTGGTGGCAGAGCCAGCGAACCCCCGTTCCTTTGTGGCCAGACGCTGGGAGCCAAGAAAAACCCTGGCTGCTCTTCCCTGATCAGCCGCATGATTAGAGGGGTGACCTTGAGTCTGTCATGGATGTTACTGCTGCTGCTGATGCCTCCCTAAGACGCTCTCTCTCTCCCCCACCCCTCCAAGTCTACATAGTTGTTTAAAGGAAGAATCCAGTGTGAATCAAGCTCTGTTGTTTGTTTTCTGTTGTTTTGGAGTAAATCTATGGCTTTGTGTAGTCAGTAGGAAAAAGAACAAGACATTTTTACAACATAGACTGAATAGTGAACTGTAAGGGAATGGGG
Source organism: Limnothrissa miodon (assembly GCA_017657215.1). Lineage (NCBI taxonomy): Eukaryota > Metazoa > Chordata > Actinopteri > Clupeiformes > Clupeidae > Limnothrissa > Limnothrissa miodon. The sequence goes on along the minus strand of JAGFZM010001826.1, from coordinate 182,502 downwards.
GTCACAGAATTTACTTTGAGTTTAATTTTGCTGTGCCACATGTCTATTAATATGCTTTCCTCGGAGGGGAAAAAGATATTCTATGGTTAACGACTATTCTCAGGAACAAAGATAGAGTTGTCTAATGTCATTTTCAACAGCACAATGTGACCCACTGAGCAGGTGCAATACCCCTGTCTGAACTGATATTTCACTATTGAGTTATTGTACAATCAAGGTCAAAAAGATGTATTACACAGCTCGCTAGAGTTTTTTTCTCTACAAGTCTTTTTATCCACCATCTGTATCGTTATTGTATGAAGTCTTTCTTCTGCCTTAAGAGGAAAAAAGGAAGAGAAAAAAATCAGAAAGGAAAATCAAGGAAATGGTCCTAACCAAACGTCTCCCTGTGTCTCCTTCAAGGCCCTCGGTGAAATGGAACAGCCTTGATGAAGGTCATGAAGGAATGTAGCGCTCCAAGAGTAACAGGAACTGGGGGGCCAGTGGGATGGAGGAGGAGGAGGAGGAGAGCCACACCCTGGCCCCCTGCCAGCTCCAGATGGGTCTGGGGGGCAGCCGAAGGGGTGGAGGGGGTAGTGGCTGTGGAGTAGTTGGAGGTGGTGGTGGTGCTGCTGCTGTTTCACTGGGTCTACGCTCAAGAACAGCAAAGCCGTGACCTCTCTTAAGCCAATGCAATCTCTCAAGAAAGCTGTCGGGTCATGGTATTGATTAATGAAAGAACATTTTTTCTTTTTTTTTTTGTCAGTCTGGGGTTAACTTCTACAGGTTCTCCAGGAGAGGCCGATGGGCTGTGTTGTCTGCATGTCCTGCAGCACAGAAGAACAACTTTGTTTAATTTGTGGCATGAAGAACTCAAACTGATCAACAACACTGTGCGCAAACATTTATTTAAAAACAATTTATTTAAAAAAAGAGATACCATGAGACTAATTTGAAATATCCTATAAGTGTTTCCTCTTCTTACATTATATACGCAAGACATATTGTGCAAGATACACAACACACTCAGACTAACCCCGGTAAAACTTTTTGTGACAGCCTATAATCTAAATGGAACAGTGCTTTGAGCCAGAGTTTGATTTTAAGGCCAGCAGCAGCTCAATAAGACGAAATGACCAAGCAATGGAAAATTGGAGCAGTCGGAAAATGAGCAAATGGGTCAACAGAATGATAGCAGAATATTTCAGAACTGTTTTTTTGTTGTTGTCGTTTTATTCAACATCCCTAACCAACGTAACATGTTTATGCATGTCATAGTGAAGTCATAGTGGAATGATGGTGGATAGCTTTTAACGTCTTCTTACTGTATCTTCAACCCGGCAAAGAGAAAAGGCCTCCTGGTATTTTACTTTGCACACGATCTCTGGGCAGAGACACAGCAAATTTGAGGGTTTGCCTGCTGCCCCCGAGATCAAAAGTGCATTTCCACGGAACAAAACGAGTTAATTAACAACATGCCTTTCCAGTGAACTCTTCTCCCTCAGTGGCGGCCCAGAAGCACTGAGTGAAAACACCTTAACGAATGGGTTTAATGGCCAAAACCAGAAGCCCACATGATCTCCCGCTGCCTCCGGTCCTCCGGGGCCGCTCAGAGTCCCAACCACCATGCAGATATGAGCAATTTGTATACGTTTCTTGCTGGAGCTGTAACAACCACACTGGGAGACATTACTTCATATAATTATTCAAAAGAGAAACGCGCACACACACACAGGAGCCAACCTCTGGCCCACCAGTAATCTCTGTGTGCAAGAGAGAAAGTGATTGATTTGAACTGATCTCGTCCAGGCTCCGGTGGTTAAGCCCCTTTGTGGATTGTCTCCGGGGCAATTATGCACGGTCCTGAAATGTTTCAAGTAAATTTCCTTTCGTGGAAAATTATTTGTAGACATCAGCCTTTGCTTTCTTAAAGACGCTGCAGCAAGTCTGACCTCCTCGTGAAGAAAGCAATGCTTTAGTCACGCTCAGACACAGCAAATGTATACGACAATGTGGCAAGAATACTTCAGCAGATAGTGTGGAAATGCCTTTGTATTGTCTATTACAGCCCTCTGTAATATTTCATTAATGGAACTCAAATTTCAATATGACATCCCAACATTTGTAATAGCTGTCACAACAACGGCATGAAAAATAGCTCTTGCCATGTGCTTCATTACGAAAATAGGTGATTTTGTCTTGTGAGAGGTTAAAGTGACACAGATATATCAATTCTGGAGATATCTGCATTCAAAGGAACAGCTCGTCTACAAAAGGGAGTGAGTGAGAGAGAAATCAAGTGTGGATGCGTGTGTGTGTGCATGTGTGTTTGTGTGTGTGTGTGCGCATACCCTGGGCTACATGTCGCCTGCCGATGACAGTGATTCTGTGTGAGCGCCTGGAAAGATATATGGGCTGCTTTAAGGTTGAGGGAGCCCTGTCGACAGCTGCTTGCTGCCATTCACACCTGAGAGGCACTGTGTTCTGATGAGAATTAATGTACTCTGACATCCACAGGGACTACCCCCTCCCCAGCCCTTCCACCCAGCGCCTGATAAAGAAATACAACCTTGCCAAAGCCAGGAGCATGCCACTGCACTGTTCCCTCTGGACCCGGCACGGGAGCTCAGGGGGAACGGGAGGGGGGCTGGAGTCTGGGGGTGCGGCAACTGGATGCTAACTGGAATCCACTCCTGGCTCACAACTGGCGCACAAGTTTGGGGAAATGTTTCATACCAGCATAGACTGGCATACGGGAAAATTGGCTCTTGTTTCAGTTTTAGAGAACCAGCTTTGGTGTGATGACAATAATGTGATGATGTGAGACAATACTTTGAAATTTTTATGACAATTATTGCCTGTCATTTATGGTCTCTCCTCACTGTGTTTTTCCTGCATGACGCCTGGCAGTTGGGTTGCCCCTTTAGCCATGGATCTGCCCCAAGGTTTTTTCCTAAAATGGAGGAGGAGTTTATTCAGGCCCCCATTGCTCTTGGGTGCTCCTTGTCAACATCTGTAAAGTGCCACGAGATAATTCTATTATTGTAATCAACGTTGTATGCATCTAATTCAATTCAATGTAATTGATTCGATGGAACGAACACTAAAGCAACACTAAAAATATGTGAGAGAATGCTGAACTACCTGCATGCTTGAGACACCTGCAATTCATTCCCCAGTGTCTAACAGGGCACCCACTAAATCTACAGCTAGAGCACATTAAACACCCGTTCAGACCTCACCAAACATCAATTAGACAGGAATGTCTCCTTGTTTACACAGCCTCTGTGGCCTTGCACTCTCGTATTTGACAGACCATGCTGGATAATATCCAGATCAATTCAAAGACAATAACACCTACACTATCCTTTAAAATGTGGCTGTGTAAAAGCCCATCTCAGCTGTGTAGAGTTTACACAGTACAGTCACAGTTTTGTGAAACTGTAAAGCAGTAAAATACATATATTTGTCTGCTGTAAGCTTATGGATTTACTGTGCATTTAGCCCACCTTTGTTTATATATTATAGAAAACAATTTATCTTTGTAAAATTCCTATACCTGGTTGCCATGGGTTCTCCAGTAGTGCCCTCCCTAACAGGTTAATTTCTGTAAACCTCAGGACTTCCTGAACCTCGATATATTCCATCTCTCCACCCTCATTTCTCTTCTCCGTGCCCTTCAGCACCCTCAACATTTGCGGCATAGGAGGTCACTTTCAAGCAGGCACGGCGGTGAGAGGCTCTAATTTGGAGAAATACGGGCCTGTGGAAACTGCAAGAAAAAAAACAGGGAATAAGGAAGCAAAGGTATGGACAGGGGGAGGAGGAAGAGGAGGATGGAGGAGGGTGGTGGAGAAGCTGGCGTCGGACCAAGGAGCGGGTTTGGCAGGGGCACCACCCTGCCCGGGGGCAGCCGGCGGCTACCAGAGCCTTGAGGCTCCCAGAGGGCCATTCAAGGACCTACGAGGACGGACACTGGGCCATCTGCCAGTAGACGCAGCTCTGGAAAAGGGCTCGACTCTGGGGCGGCCGTGCGGCCCCAGCAAACCGCCCGTGAAGAGCTGACCGACACAGAATTCCAGCTGCGCGCCAGTGACGTCAGAGCTGCCCACCACTATCATTAGCACATTCAGATGGCGTGCGGTCATGTCATCCGCACCCCAGGGTACTGTGAGGGTGCCCTCTGATAAGCTTGTCATAAGCCCGGCAGCAGCCGGCCATGCAAGTGCTTTTAGGACCCGGGCCAGAGGTGTTCAAGCACTTGCCTGTTTCGCTCGTGTCGTAGCATTCTAAAAATCTCTTTCGCCTCCTATTTTTTTTTCTCCCAGGCTTCTGAGCATAGTAAATAACTAATGTCATACCACTACAGGCTACCACTGCCAAAACCCAGCCTTCAGCCTTAATCCTACAAAATTATAGTGCAACATTGAACAGACTCGGCAGACACTAAGGCACACTCACTATTTCTGTGTGCCAGTACAAGTTTAAAAGTAGTCTGCACTGTGTATGGTTTATCCATATTCTTAATTTTATTTGCATTCGCCCTGCTTTAACCCCTGTTTGTATGTGTGCTTTTAGCAAGTGGATGTGGAATTACCACCAACACAGTTATTCAGTCAGGGAGCTCCATGGAAAGAGAACAAATGGACTCTGGGTGTGAGGTAGGAGACAGTGATGTCCCCTGTGATCTTTACCACACAATGATCCATTGTCTACAATAACGCCTTCCTTCTCGTGAAGATTTACTCTTGGCTCTTTCAAACAGGGCAGTACAGTACCTCACCTTTCCCAGTCTCAAACATACAGTGCAGTCTGTTTCCCTGCGATACATTTGTCAATATTGTAGCTCATACGGCGACTTTTAGCGGGAAACAAACCAAGGAAGGGAGTGGAGGATATGTAGCCTTTGATGCTGTAACGTGGAATGTTTGGACAGAACTCTCTTTTTCATCCACCATTAAAATTTCCCACATATTTCTTTCAAAACAGTCCCTTCAAAGTCCCTGTCAGACATGAATCTACATCAGAAACTCTCTTGCCCAGTCAACCTGTGGGCAAACATTACTTACAGCTGAGCAAACACACCCAGACAGAACATGCCATACATCACAGAAGAGGCCACTTTTCTCCTTTAACTTGGTCAAAGCCCATATTACATGTATACATAAATCCCCCCATCCAGTCCTCCAGTGAGATTTCCCCACTTTGTTGGCATACTTCAAACAAAATCAAGGTTTGTGTAACACTAAAATAGTCATTGACGTAAAACGCCCTACCACAGAAAATTATTTGAAATAATACATGAACATATTGTACCGACATAAATTAAAATCCAAACTTGGTGTCACATTAGGTGTAATTGTCCGGAATTAACTGTGGTAGGCCATGGCGTAAGCCTAGACAATAATTTGGGCACTCTTTCCCATCCCTGGGGCAATCAAAGCATAATTAGGGTTTGAGTGGAAATGCATTTATATTGGTGGTTGTGTACTGCAGCTTCAAGTCTCGGGACACTAGTTAGATATAATAATCTTGCTGGCCTGGGTCAAAGGCACTCCAACCTTAGGGGTCAGACCAGTAATTACGGCACAACCCCTCTGACTTCTTTTCATTAAATATTCTCTAATGCCATACACACTCTTGCATGTGTGTGAAACAAATGCAAATAGTTTTATTACGTTGGTGATGGATTACCTCTGCAATTGCTAAGAGACGACTGATTTTGGGAAACAAAGGATAAGAAAACTACTGGGAATTTAGGTAAAAGGTTTAGGTAAATAGGTTTACAGTAAAAGTGACCCAATCAGGAGTCAGTAACTTATGTCCCTGCATATTTAAACTGCATATAGCTTAAAACATAATTATATTGTTCAAATTGCTGCCATATAATCAAGCAAACTCCTGGTAGGTTTGTTTTCAGTTCGTCTACTAAGTAGAGAGCATCCTTCTGCACATTCTACTTCCACAATAAAGAACTTACCCTAAATGACACTCATCATAGGTGTTTTTTATTATTTTTTATTTTTTGTATATGTTTATATCCAGGGTCAAGAGTTATCTACGCAAAGGTTAGATATTATTTTGTATCCATGTCCTTTTGTACGAATAGATGTTGAAGCTGTGCTCCGATGAACGCTTTTTGATGGTGTATGGAATGTGATTAAAATATATATTTTTTACCATTGCCTAGATTTGCAAATGGTTTAAACATAGTTACTACAACTGTCAGCTGTCATGGTTACTATAACCGGTCAATGGCCCCACCCCTTCTGCAACATATCCAATATGGTGGTGATTTAGTGCATGTAGTGTGCATTATTTCATTTCATTTTGGCTATTATATATGCATCCTCCAGGTACTTCCAGTGCACTGAGTTAAGCACAGAGTTAGAAGTATGCAAGTTTGTAGTTTGAGACATAGCCAATATCTCCTAAAGTAAGCACGCAAACCTGTGAGGGCCACAGCTCTTAATGCAACACTAACTGTGGCCACTGTTCTACATCAAATACAAATCAACAGTCTGCTGTATGACTACATTGTTCAAAAATATATGTTAGCCGAGTGCTCAAACAGACTGCCTAATATTTGTACATCATGGACTAAAACTCTCATGTGTTTATAGCTCAGAGTTGCTTTTGACAAGAGATATTCTTAGAAGACGCATGACTTGGTGCTCAATATTGCTCAATATTCAATATTCTTTCAAAAGATTCAGTCTCTTATGTATTTTCATGTTATGCCAGTGTGCATCGCATTGTCCCTGGGAGGATGTTTATGGTGCAGTGTTTCAAAAGGTCTCTTTCTGGGCTGTTAGACTCTAGCTGGCGAATCCCATAGGAATAAAACATGAGAGAGGTAGAGCACAGTGTCAGAGCTCTGGATTCTGCTCCAGGATTGTGTATGACAGGGCGCCACCACTTGTTCACAGATGCCCTGCTAAATGGGGAATAAAACATCCACTTATCTGCCTCCTCCGTGGCGAGCTCTCTGTCACAACGTGAGGAGCCCGGCTAGGCTGCACTCACCATTAGCACAGATGATGAACTGTACCGAGGCCGGTCACAGACGCGCGGAGCAATGGATGCTCGCCTCCACCTGTCACTGAGTCATTACTGCGCCCAGCCAAAGTGCCACTGTCAACCCCTCGCTCACCACGAGAGAGAGAGAGAGAGAGAGAAAGAAAGAAAGTGTGTGAGAGATTCCCAGTGTTATATCATACAATCATTTGTAAAGGGGAAAGAGACACAGAGGGCTAATCTCCATAAGACACACATGCACCAGAGGCCTAGTGCTAGCACACCGTGACTCGAGGAGAGCCATAGCTCATGATAAATGGAGTGTGGAACTCGTAGCTCAGGGTTGGAGAGAGATGGAGGGGATTTGATCTTAAGCTTGAAAGTGAAGCAAAGGTGAATTCATGGACATGTGTGCTGGTATGCCTACATCTCTGAACGGGGAACATTCATCATGTCCATGTTGATAACCTGTCCATTCTTCAACCTAACACATGTTGGTTTTCAGAGCTTTTTTTTTTTGCCTTTGCAAGATATTACAGAAGGCATCATGCTGTATAATCTACAGTACATGTACAGAAGGCTTCATATATTTATATAATTTCTGTGTTACACAGGCTATGCACAACCATCTCAGACACTCTGATCAGGTACAACATACTGTATGTATAAGTACATTGTCGTCTTACTCAGAATAGATAAAATGTGCACATGAACCTGTTAATGTTACGATATGCACAGGTTACTGTATGTATTCATGGAAAAATATGATTTTAGATTTTACGCATCCAATTAAACTTTCTAAATATTCATTAACCATTCAGGCTAATGCATCACAGTATTTTTGCTCATAGTGGTGAATTTCATTAATAGTGCTTCATTTGTGTTCTGCATGATTTTAGCGTTACAAATTGTTGATCCGTCCAGTCCAGAGAGATGTATACACATGGTTTAAGAGGTGCACTGAGTACCATGCACTAGCTGGGCAAAGGCTTGCAACAGAGGAACTGTACGGACATATAGAGTGTTTGAATGATACCACTGAGGACTGAGTGCAGAAAGCCTTTGCTTAGATTGGTTGATGAATGTGACTCGGGAGCAGCTTGGACAGGTTTATTTTTATGACGAGAGTAGTCACTGTGCAGGGTCCCCTGATGGCTATGTGTCTGCGATTTATCATGTATCCACTTGTTCACAGGAGGTACACCAAGGCACCCTTCAGACAAGTAGGTATTTGTTCCTCTAGTAGTTTTGAAGTGAACCCCAAAATCAGTTTTCCTACAGTTTGTGACCCCCAGGGAAGGAGAGTTGAAGAAAAATCTGAAGACAGCAACAGGTCGGTGTGGCTGACACGGTCACGTTCTGGAGGACAGTTTGACTTTTCTTGTCAGTCGGCTTGGTTTTAATCAAATAGCCTCGGCAAGTTCATTTTTAACCTTTGGACACAAATTATGTTTCAAGAGATTTAAAGGGAGGAGTGAAACTAAGGGCTGTCAGAAAAAAAAGATAAGAATCACCACAGTCATTCATTTTGTTCATACATATTAAAGCCTGGTGCATGAAATAAAATTTATTATCTGGAAAGAGAAAAGGCAAGAACAATGCATGTAGGAAGCTTCAAGGTGGTAGAGGTGAACAATTAGACAGATGGGTAGCTCTCCATCCACTCAGAAAAAGATGATGGGAGCTTGAGGGAAAGGAAGAGAGAGAGAGAGGGAGGGAGAGAAAGAGGGTGAGAAAGAGGGAGAGAGAAAGGACGGCAGTAACCAAAGTCATTAAGAGAAGCTGTTCAAGGGCATATAGGGAAGCAGAGGAATCCTCGTAGTTTTACATGGGACTAAGTGCTGAGCGAGCAGGTTACAAAAACGACAATGGCAACCGCTTTCGGTAAAGCTCCACTCGCTTTGTACTCTTGCGCTCCTCCAACTTCAAAGAGAAAAAAATGTTCACACATGCTAAAAAAAAAGTCAAGAAGAAAGCAACATAAAAAAAAAAAAACACACACACACATACCCGTGTACATATGGCCTCACTACTTCTCTGTTGTTCTCCCCCCACTCTACTTTTCTAAACATTAGTTTCTTTATTTGGCTCTGTCCAGTACTTAATCTAGTTGACAGTGGGGTGGTAGCACGGCTGAGAAATGTAGGGGTGAAGTTCTCCTTTTTAAGAAATGATTCATGAAGCACTGGGTATCTCATGAGTCAACAATGTACCTAAGAGCATCTTTGGAGCCCTTGCTCCTCTTCGTGTGGGTATCAATAGGTGATAAATCTCTTCCTCTGTCTGGCCTGAGAGAGGGGTAGGCAATGTAAACGTGTCCTCACGGGTAACTTTCTCCTCATCGCATTGGTGTTACAGAACCCCACTTGCCAGACGCTGGGGTCATTTTTGGATAGAAACGGGTAAGGTCAGAATGGGTGGGTGCAAGGGGAGTAGAGGCAGACACTATATCATACTGTACATGTCTGGCAAAATCTGCAGACTTCAGTCAAATCAGAAAAAGGCAACAGGGCTATTTATGGCGACTTCCTTTAATACATCTATGGCTCTGTAGGCATGTTTATACAAATAGGGATGGATCTCTGTGTGTGTATGTGTATGTGTGTGTGTGTGTGTGTGTGTGTGTGTGTGTGTGTGTGTGTTAGATAGAGAGAAACAATAGCTTAATGCCTTACATGGGAGTTATAAAATAAGGCTACTGTTTCAGTTTGCATGCCTAACATCACATGTTAAATGGTGGCCAATGACATACAGAATAAGTGCACCCAACCGCCCCCGCCTCTAAAACCACTTTCTGCCTAACACATGATTTACATGGCCATTAAGCCTAGAAACCCCTCCAATCAGGAGAATAACAGCTTTGGCCCGCACTGTAGATCACTGCAAATAAATGCCACTGGATGCTGTCTATATGATCAAATTGGTACAAATCTTCCTGCTTGGTGTTTCTCCCCTCGGCTTTAACTTCGCTATGTTCATACGCTCTCCTGGCCAGTGATGGGGCGATGTTCAGTCTGGTTCACTTGCAGTTCAGGTGGTCTCGGCTAAGAGGTCCGTTTGAGAGCTCTCTTTTCAATAGCCTGCAATTGGTGAGGCGACTTGGAGGTGCGACCCACACCCAATTAGAGTGATTTATGTGTGACCTCATTGTGAGAGTTGCAGGAGGGCCACAGGCGGTGGCTCTTAAACAACCGTGCACATAACCAAATGAGACAGGGAGAAGGCAGAGGGGACTAATAACAGAGTTACACCTCTCCTCAGTGAACTCCACTGATCCAGGGGAGAACTCTCTGGTGCTTTAGTCCGATGCTTTATTTTGCATTAAGACGGCGCATAAGAATGCACATAATTTAGTACTTCTGTGATTAATAAACATGCAACCTATGTTGGTTCGTGAGGCTATTTTGTGATTAAGCCGTGAGCGTATGACTGATGCTTTTGAAAATGACTCATTACAGTCAATTAAAGAGTGCAACTACTATATCAGGTGGAGTTTAATGGCCGTTCCATCTCCATACAAACAGATGTGTCTGTGAGAAGAGAAGTCTGTGTTTATTAGAATAAGGAGACAGCAGGCCTTAGTCAGAAATACTTAAAAACGGCAAAAAGCAAATATAAATGAAAGGATCCTGGCATGTTACTGTAACTTCATAGCCAGTCTTTGATAATATGACTGGGCAACATCCTGATTGCACATTCAGAACTGCGAGTGGTCATACTCCTATTTCCTCTTTTTAATTATAACAGGATTAAGCCTCATATCCAAGAAACTGCATTATTCCATGGAACACCCATGTTGGCAGTATTGCTTATCCCAGAGAGTCATTCATGCATAAACACTGTGCACAATATTTGATTGACTTTGCATTGAATTTGACTGAATTTTCAGTTGCTGGCTTATGGAAAACTGTAATATTTAGCACAGCAGTTTAGGACAGCATTATAAAACACTAGTATTTAAGGTTAAGCTAAAAAATACACTCAGGTATGGTAGGTTATGTTAAATCAGAATATTCCGTAATACCTACAGTTATCTGAAAGACATCAAATTACTGTGTGACACTGTACTTTGAAGGACATAGAAACCTGAGGTGAGCTCCCTGAAAGTAAACCACCCAGAACAGAACGTAGTGTTAAACTTCATGCCTTAAAAAAGGTACAAAGACACAGGGCACGTAGCATTGAACGGGAGATAAAACATTGGTTAAAAAAAAAAAGGAGCGAGATGAATTTCAAAAAACCTGAGCCAGAGACAAAGGGGGCTCGGGGCGATGGAATGGAAGGAGAAATGAATTAATCAAACTGCCAAGCGCTGAGGACCAAACGTTGACCCCTCTGTGCTCTCATTACTCCACTATTACCCTTCCTCGCAAAACCCCCTCTTAGTAAGACCACTAATTAAGGATCATGCATTTTACTAGGCTCCTGAGGAAGAGATGGAGAGAGGAGAGAAGAGTGCGCCATAGAGGCACAGAGCGGAGGAGAGGAGGGCATCCATGTCTGTTAGGGTGATATCTCCATTTGTCAGTCTAATAACTCATGTTTGAAATCTCTGAGAGGGAGCGTCGCAGTAATAATGTGTTTTCATGGATTTTTAAGGTAGCCCGTTTGACCTCGTTTAAATCAGGAGCTACAGTGCAAGGCCACAAACGATGATGACCTGTCTTTATGAGATGGAAGGAGGACCTCATAAATCATTCAGAGGGGAAAGGCATGTGAACACCAACCAGCTCCACCGAAACCAAGATCTTCCTTGGTTTCTTTTGACCTAACACAGACACACACACACACACCAACATACACATTTCTAATCTCCATTGTGCCCACACACATGCTTGTTTGTTGGCCTCCTCCCCTGTATTAACCTGGCTCTTGAGTGTCACCCATTTGTGCCATGCGTTTAGCCTGCGGCACCTGCCCCTGCTGCTGTTAGCCTTGGGCGGGAGAGCATCCTCACTGGCCAATTTAAATGACATCACTCACCAGAACACGCCGAGCGAGCGGATGAGCTTGTGTAATCCATCTGCCGCCCAGTGACCCTTGAAAAGGTCAGCGTGCTTGGAAACTGGTGGCGGGCCCTTGCTGATGCGTCGGAAGCTGAGGAAAAACATGCATATGGTGTCGGGCTGTCTATTGGAGGCATTCTAATTCACGAGGTCTAATCCCTTTTTGTCTGTGTGAGGTGAGAGAGATGAAGTAAAGAGGAGAGAACCCAGGGCTGGGGGTCATTACAATGAACCTGCATAAAGATGACTAGGTGGTGTAATAGACTCTATAGGGAAATGGGAAAGCTATAGGTTAGGACATACAGTACATGGTGCAAAGGTGTTGTCCTTGAACACAACCACTATGACCATTAGCATGAAAGGTGAGAGAGAAGTTATTTTTAAAAGGTGCACCGCTAGTGTTTTAGTGTCAAAAATAACCATACTGCATCTCTGAACATTTAGCAAAGGTATTCTGTATGTATGTCTGGTTCACTGTAGCAGCTTCAGCTATTGTACATTCAAAGTAACAGAAGTGCCACACATTCAAACTCAATTAATGAATATGATTTTGAAATAATGTCTCTGCCACTGACACACTCAATATAGAAGTCACACAGTCACACATGCATCAGTCTTTTCTTAATATTATTCTAAATTCTCGTTGTTTTATGTGGTCAGATTGTCTTACTGCGCCAAAAAAAATCCCTCCATGGTCAACTATATGCAGACAGTGTGTTTCATGGTAATTTTCCAATTCCTGGAAAAATCTGCTCTGAAACAGGAAATGAAAATGTGAGCCTCTATTAGCCTAAGTGAGAATAACACATATTTTCCTCATTAGGTTATAGGTACAAATGCGTCAAAGCATGAAATTACCACAAAGCCTACATCACGAAACAACCTCATTTGCAAACGAATGATCCATGTAGAGAAATAAAAAAAAAATGCTGATTGTTAAAATAAGAGGAAGGTTTGCCTAAGCTTTTCTCCAGCAATTTAGCACACGACATGAATTAAGGCCACAACCAATATCAATGGCCCGGCATTTAAGCTTTATACCCAAGCCATATACTTGTGCCTATAAGATGCATTATGACATAAAATCATAAAATGTGCTTAAATCCTTTAATTCAGATCTCCCATTAAAACCTATTGAAAAACATATTGCATAAAATATTGAAATAATGAAAACTTTCTGTGGATGGGACCTAATATTTTGGACACTGTGGAGAGGACCAGATTTTTTTGGCTTTGCCCTCATATTTTATTTTCACAGAGTGTGTATTTACTCACTTATTCTCCCTCAATACTTCCTAACACACACACACACACACACACACACACACAAACACACACATACAAGCACGCACACACACACACACACACACACACAATAAACAATGGTATGAAACCTTAAAGAGAAACAATCAGGTCTCATCCTCTTCAAAACTGCCTTTGTGTGCCCAAATGCAGAAAAATGACACGGGGTGACGCAGGACTCTGCATTACTTTCGAGTTACTGTGGATATTTGCAATTCAAAGTGATCTGGAAGAGAGCTGACCACACCAGGATAGTCTCCATAACTAGTGGCCCTCAGAGGGCAATAAGACAGAGGTGAAATGGGCTTTTGGGCAACTTAATGTAAAAATATGATAAATACGAAAAATAATGAGGGCAAAATTGGTTTTCTTCCAAAAAATTATGGAGGTGTGCAAGCTATATTTAATCAAACGATCAAGGTCGTTTTAGAAGATTGCTTAATAGCGTAGGCATTGGCTAGAATGGACATTTTTGCACTTCTGTCCATTGGGAAATCTTAGGATGTATGAAGGCAGTGAGGTATGTTTATACATCCCATGCATTGCTATGGGATGTAACCACATGAAGCCATGTTCATAAAAAAAAAAAAAAAAAAAACATAATGCTGAAATGCAGGCAGTACACTGATGCATTCGCAACGTGCACAGAAACCTGAATTAAAAACCCATCCAGGATGGGCCCAGGATCAGCAGCATGTGTGTGAAGCCTCCAATGAACATCACCCCGTGTATACAATTGTATGGAAAGCATTAATCAAAATGGGCAACTCCTGCGCTGCCATATGGAGTAGCAGCATGGGGAGCTGCACCCAAACTTGCTGATCGTCAGTAACAGGGCCCGATTAATCCAGCCCACTGCAGCCGTACAACACATCAGCTCACACTTTACACAGGAAGAGACACACAACGTTTCCCACAAGTAGGCCTACTCTGCATTTATAGGAAGCATCTTGACAAAAGGTTTTGTGATTTTAAACAAGAAATTATTTTTGGGAAAAGTGAAGTTACAGAAGTTAATGATGCATGTGTAGTGAATTTCTTACTTAATTAGGCTTATTCTTATTAAACCATTAGAGTTTGTCATTATGTCAAAATGCTAAAAGTATAGGTCTATACTAGACAGATATTTTCAAGAAAATTACTATTAAGCTGTGCAGAACCCTATTAGAGAACTTTGTTTTTCTTTTCTTTAATTTTAGCCAATCCAGCTTGATGAAGTATATATTTTAATGCATTGACTCAAACATGTATTTTTATTGGTTACCTATTATCAAAACTTATCATAAGAAATGCAACAAAACCAGGTTGAAAATAACAGATGGTAAATGTCTATATTATTGTACTTATTTGTGTCATCATCTACAGTAAATGATGTTGTTCTAAATATCAAGAAGCTGCTGTGTTGAAGTGTGCCAAAAACCACAAGATCTTCCTCAAAAGCAAAGACTAGACAGGGATTGTCAAAGGCCTGTGGGAGTGTACCTGGGCAGCCGATTAATTGATTGATTGACTGACCCTTGCAATGTGAGAAGGCAAAAGATACTTTCTCATGCAGGAGGATCAATGTCGTCTGCAAGGCCAATCTATTGCAGCTCATCGGCAAATCGCGCCGTCAAAGGTGCGCTCTACTGGACAGGATCTTACGAAGCCCTCAGTAACCTTGACCTGGGGCCGTGTTCAACGCCAAGGCCACAGCAGTGGAAAAACATCTAAGAGAAAGTGAGGTAGTTTCCGAGATAGCATGAGACTACTTGGCAGGGTAAACACTGCAATTTACTGTCCATTTTAACCATCATTACATTGGAATATATTCATATGTGGAGTAAAACATCTGGACATTTAAAAAATTTTAATATAAATAAAAAAACAAGGAGCCACTTTGGACTACAATAAGCAACATTTATTGAATGAATGAGTGGATGAATCTATTGAATTTATTAAGTGTCTGGCACGGATTGTTTTTTTCACCTCTCCAAGCAGCAAAACATGATTGAATGAGTCACATAACTGTGGATAATTATCACAACATCCATTACATTCAGCGATTCAGCATTTAATTAGGTTCCTGCGTGCATTTTGTTTAAGGTAGCTTTGATTGTGTTTGACTTAAGCAATAATCAAACCCGTTGGAGCGCGGTCTATCTACGCTCTGCTGTAACTGAAACCAACACTGCTTACACTAGGCATAGCATCTGGCTTTCACATCACATTTGCGGCTGGCTTTTTGAGAAGCCTCTGAAATGTGTTGGAATTAAATTAAAACCTGCTCCCAGCCTTAGCAAACTGGACTTTTTCCAAGAGTGCATTTCACACGCCATAAACACTACAGAAATGTTTAAACATATCATAACTGGGGAAGGCCGCAACAGAGACTTTTCAGATATACCAGGCAAAATGCATTTGAGAGGCCTGTCCAAAAATAACAAGCGGTTTTGCATTTGAAAGCAGTAAGGGTCTTGAAATCAAAAATGTTTCTTTCACCATATATCAAACTGTCTTGTGATAGTCTACCATCCACTGTAAACACATTGTTGTAAATGACTGTTCACAATGCCAAAATACAACCTTGGTTAGTGGGTATAGTTTCATTTTCCCTGTAAATATACCTACATAAATGAGTTTCTGATGACTGATTTTGTGCTGCACGCAATATTGCCACCATCTTAATATCGCTTCTTTTTTTTTGGTTGTCACTTTTTTTAATTAACGCTCAACTTTGAGAAATGTATTTAAGATAGCTTACTTTGACTACAGTTCAATCAGCTGTAACAAAGGCAAAGGCAGGCAGAAATTTCCCAGTCGTTTTTCCCAGTGCTGGGATGTTGTGTATATGGGTTTAACTCAGGAGACCAGGAAGTTGGATTTAACCTGGGACGTGCAAAATGCCTTCTAGAACATTCCATACTTTGCCACACTGAATCCAGTCTGAGATTTAATCCCCTAGCTAATACCATAATATCAAATAGAGTTATCAAATTGAAGTTCACCTCAGGCTTGCCCTTTGCAAAAAGTCCTGAAAACAAACAGTCACATAAGACCCAAACCCCATGTCAAATAGTGCCCAGCTGTCCGCCAGACATATTACGGTAAAAAACCCAACACACTGTGTTGGCTCAGGTAAAAACGGTGTAGCATGTGTGAAAAGGTGTTATTATACAACATAGCCTAATGATAACAAATCTGCCCTAATATCGACAAGGGGCACAAAAACTCCATTCACATCTAGGCCTTGTCTTATTATTCCACCCCAAGCTAATCCTTTTGGACAATAAACTACAAAAGTGAGTCTAACAGGATTATTGTCTAGGTCTGGATGTCTGAGAGAGTAGGAAAATTTTCCTTACAGATGTAATGCTCAATGGAAGGTATTGGAACTGGAAACCTACATTTTTGTTAATTAACCTCATTTTCTGTGAGTCGCTGATTTACTGTTTGTGACATACAAGTGATCTCTCACTTGCTCCACTGTGAATTTGGCTTTTTGAAGAAACACTGAAAAGAAACGCTGAGAAATGTATTCAAATCTTGTGACAAAAAGTCAAACAAAAGCTTGGAAAAACATGTCCTCCAGATTTTGTGCAAAGATGCTGTAATGTCTCAGTAATCTAAAGTGACAAGCCATTGCAGCTGTTACAACATAATGTAAAATAGTTGGGATATAATGTAACCCAAGTCTTACATTCTGTTTTTAAGTTTACTGACTAAACAAACTATATTCTGACAAAGTGATCAGACAAATAAATCCTCATTTGTCCACTTTGGCCTCATCATTGTCCAACTACCTCACTTGACTCTTAAAAGATTAAATATAAATTTTCCAATTTCACACAGCTAGTCTCATATTGCCCATTGCCATGGTTCAATTACTATTGACCATTAACAGCTACACACTGGCAATTCATATTTGCCTTGGCGAGGTTTGCCAACCGCCATGAGTGGTTATGGCCCTCAATAGGGTGAAGTGGAACTGCTGACGGCCAAAAATAATGCCCTGCGACATTATAACCATGCTGGCAATGAAGGAGGACCCTATGCAGTACCCAAAGAACGAGAGGAGAGAGAGAGAGAGAGAGAAAGAGAGAAACCATAATTTTAACTGTCATTTTACATTACTGCTAGTATTATTCTAACACACACACACACAGACACACACACGTATATATAGTCATACATATACAAAGAAATACACATGGAAATGAACTACAGATCCCGCCCGCACTGAACTCCTTGCATGATGGACGGCACACAAGACCACCAACTCTGACAGGAAAGCAGGGTCATGAGCCTGAAAGTGGCCATGTCCACAAATGATGGTATAAATAAATATAAGATCCATTACCGGGGCCAAAACACCACATATTTGTATTGCCTGGTCTTAAAGAAAAGTGAAAAAGCATTATAGTAATCAGTGACATTTTGAAATAATAAAAAAAATAATTACTTGCTATACCTAAAAGCCAAAGGCTGAAACTTGCTTTGCTTGGATATTACATTACAACTCAATCCAGTTATTTCACTCTGACAGTACAAAAGCTATTCTGGAGATGAATTGCAAGTGTGTCTGAAACTCTTCAACTCTGAATATTGTCACTGAACAACAATTATTCCATCGAGTTGCTTTAACACTTAATAGGGTTTTGTGTCGTTCTATAAACTTGTTTACACCAAATAATAACCAAAGTTCAATAAAAACGCTTCATGCTCAAACCATTTTCACCCAAGCCATGTCAAGCAGGAACTTCTGTTTTACAGGCTTAATTGCTGGGCTTAAAGGGCGACTTCATAGCAAATTTACTGTGCTCAATTATAGGTTACCTCTCCCAGAGGTCCTTTTCCCCCGACCGAACCACAGCTTGCGTGTAAGCTCAAAAACTTTCCCACCTTGTGCTGTAGCAGTGGAAGGGCTGTGAATCACCCTTGACACACAGCATGCGTCGAGCCTCTCCTGTGTGCTACATCATCCAAAAGGCACAAGGCCCGGTCCTCAATAAACATGACTGATCCCCCAGGACTATTAAGCGCAGGGAAAATTGCAAGTGCACAAGAAGTACGAATATTGTAGGTGTGAATGCTCATCAGAGACGCCAACGTATGCACCTTAGTTATGAAATGAGATGTGGGGTGATTAAATGACAGTCACTGAGCCACTATGCAGTTTGTGTGTATTATTATAATAATTATTATTATTTTTATTTTATTCAGGTTCCAAGATCTCCAAGGCATGTGCAACATTATTCAGGGCACCTAACTTCCAAAATTAATCTCCCTTTCCTGTGGAGTAATTGTATGTTCTCCATGCACAATGGATCCCTGGCCATGAATATGCAATGCCATCAAATGAGTCACGCAAGTCTTATAATGCAAGCCCTGCGATGACTCCAACCCACCATCAAGGACAGGCTTGTGGAAACTAATGAAGGAACATCAACGTGGGTGAAGTCAAACAAGCCAAAAGGGATTGAGGGGGAAGAGGAGAGGTGGAGAGGGGGGGGGGGGGGGGGGGGGGAGAGAAGGTTGGCTCCAGCAGTTTGCCCCATTGCTGTTCCTCAAAGCAGGAAGCAGAGAATAATGTTTAAGAAACAAGAAGAAAAAATTCAGATGGTTGATCCAATGGGCTATAAGTGAGTCTTTATGTTTTTAGGAATGATGGCTTCCACGTATTATTTCTGCTAGTTTTGCTATGTGCTGTTTTACTGGAGTCTTGAAATGCTAAGTTGTTTAGTCAGGCAGTTACTGTAGATCATGTTGTAAAAAAGGGCACAATAGCTCTGCCAAGCACAAGTGATGACAGGCCATAAAATGCTTGCTGTCTATAAACTCACCCCAGAAATCAGAAATCAATCTGAGTGTGTTTTTTTCTTCCCTTTCTTGCAAGGAAAACCATAAAATCTCAAGAGTTGTTTCAAACCGTCACATTTTTGTATGTCCATCCAAATCCCCTATCATATTCAGTGATTTAACTATACTTCTATAACAGAAATGATTTCAGATCTCGAATACACTCTTATAACAGAAATGATTTCAGATCTCAATGACTGATAAGACAGAGTAACAATCTGCTTGTGCTGATTGCAGGGATAAAAATAATGAAGACTCTTTTCTTTGTCCAGAATATCCTTTAGAGGCATTACCCCCACCCCCGCCCCACCCCTCGCCATCCCCACCCCCCGTCCCTTGTTATTCCGCCTGCTCGTTGTGTGTGTTAAGTCAGCATGACATTTTATGACGCCTGCTTATTAAAAAACAGTTTCTATTATGTACGGGGGGAAAGTGGGAATGGCCACGGTCATGTGAGATAATTAGGCTCTGGAGGAAACGCGGATGTTTATGAGGGCAAGTGGGAAACCAGGGGGAATTGGTGTGTAGACTAACGCCCTGCTGTCAGAGGCTGTTTGGTGTTTAACTCCGCAGCCAACACAGTTAACGTGAGATCAGTTTAAATCGCATTTGTCCAATGACTCCCATGAAGCAGTTCTGTGATTCGCTCTCCACCGCCGGGCTAAGTGGTCTGAGCAGGCAGATTGCCAGATTAAATCAAAATGCCCAGGCCGGAAAAAAAAACGAATGCAATCATATGTAAATTGATTTTATTGTTAGCTACAGAAGTGTCGTTACCAATATGTACTCAAAACCATTACAGCCTTTTTCTCAAAACCGTCAGTACTTATGTCTTATGCTTAAGTGCTTTGAGTGTGGTTTAGAGTTCTGTTAAATCAAATTTCAGTATTTCACATAAAACCTCCCACAAATGCAAGTGCTGTACCCAAGCCATATAATCACATCAACTATGATTACTCAAAAAAACAAAACAAATAACAACAAAAAAAACAATGTAAACATAAACACTAGATGAGATGTTGCAGCAAAATGCAGCTGAATTCTTGTTGAGATTGTGAGTTTTACATCTAAACTTGCTCTTAACAAACATAACTTAAAATAAAAAAGAGTATAATTAAATAACACAGGATTAATCAAAACATGGTACAGCAGCATATTTTGCTCATGTACTTTTTTAGTTTTCTTTACTTATAACATCTGTTCTACTTTTGTATAAACCTCAGATCCGGTTAGCCATAGTTATCACCACTGTGGTGAAAAACCTCACGTCAGTCTTTTACAAAAACCAGGCCCTTGAGCATCGGTTAGGAAAAATGAGTCTGAGCCCAGTGGTACAATCCAATGTTTTTGGCCCTATGATATACATGCATGCTGTAAAACAGGCTTTAACAGTGTCCCAGAGGCTGTCTGACAAATATTGGCAGAGCGGGAGGATACCAGCAGCTAAAACTACCCACAGCCTTTATCTGTCCGTGGCTGCGATTTCATTAATTTTGTTTGTAACATATTTTAACACCCATTTCAATTTTTAAATGTTGTTGAGCAAATCTCATCACTGTCTACTGCACTAATTAATACAACGTTTCAAATTGTCTTGAAAACCAGTAATGAAATGAAACCACATGGATGTTGAGTTAATTTGTGATCAGTCCAATGATAACTAATGATCTTCTCAAGACAATAAGTAATATATCAGACTGTTTGCTCATTCAGACAACAAATCTGATTATACTATGGCAGGGGTCTTCAACCGGGGGTCCGCGGAGGTACTGCAGGGGGTCCGCGAAAATATTTAGTCTGAAGCATTTTCTTTCTCTTCCAAAAAATAAAATTTGTCATAGTTAACATAATGTTCTAAAGAAAATTGCTTCATATTCGTTTTTAAATAACACATTGTAGGCCATGAATCATGCATGTGATCATGTGATCCCTGCGTAACATTTTGCTAACCTATGCCAAAACACATTAGCATTCATAAATGTACAAATACAGGTCACCACATTGCCTCGCAAATCCCATCAGTCCTCCACTCACCAGGTTCAGTGCTCTCACTAGGACCTGGTAGCTGATCAGTTATCTTTAATTCTTCGTCCCACTATAATAAAAAATGTGACCCTTGTGATCGTTTTTTAACTGAGTTGTATCATCGCGATTAAAGCACACTTCCCCTCCGTGCGTTTTAGTTAAATAGCTTCGTATTCAGCAAACTCGTTCTTTTCATTCCGGGAGATAAATTACGTTTGATTCGTCTGTTCAGTGTCGGGACTGATGAACCCTGAACTTTGCAGTTCTATGTGATGTTTTGCTTTGTTGTTTTTTTTATGAGAGTCTGCGGTCTTTGAACTTCAAGGCGTTCTGCGCGAATTCATTCCTCCAACGTTCCATCACAATAAAACGATAACGATAATCTCATGTTTCCTTCTGAAAGACGAAGTTATATTTACACAAGAGGAAGAGGCTTTCTGTCTGTATCAGTTTGAGCTAATGAAGCTTTGCCTGAATTTAGCTGAATATATCCAGCTAGTTAACCCTTGTTCACATTCATTCTGTTATAGGGCGAATTTATGCAACTATGTAAAGAAACGAGATGTTACCCCCCTGTTAATAACGCCTGTTTAGAATGTGTGCGTTCGTGTGTGTGTGTGCGTGCATGTAGGCAAGATTTGAGGTGGGCCAGGTGTGTAAGATAGCTGTCAAAACGTTTATTTTCTCAACAAGTAATGCCTGTGAATGGGGCTTTGACGTATTTTGACAGTTGAGTAACGTGTGCGAAGTCGTATCCATAATATTGAGAGGCGTATTGAAATTTTGATTTCGTACTTGTAATTTTTGAATTCGTATTTTTTATGCATGACTGAACTCATTTGAGAACTCACAAATGTTTATTTTATGCACAACTAAATACGCACGTGTATCAAATATATGGACACAAAAATTTTGACAGCAATCTTACTCCATAGGTGTGGGGGTCCGTGCTCAGTCTCTCTCACAGCCAAGGGGTCCTTGAGCTGAAAAAGGTTGAAGACCCCTGTACTATGGTACAGAACAACTATAAGGCATGTGTTTGAGTCAGCTTTGGATCACACATAAAGATTGTAAGAGAGATTGTGACTAAATCAAGGAAATCAAGTCCATGGAAGGAAGCGAGTGGACCTGACAAAAGAATCACATTTAGGAATTACTTTTTAACAGTTTTCTTTTCTATACCAGCCAGAAAGAGCAACAAAAATCTCTCTTTTACCAGTTAGACCAAGCTCATATCCTGAAAAAGGGAAGGAAACATTAGATGTTGGAAAGGCTCTATGTAGTCCTTGGAAAAAAAAAAATGTACCAGATTATTCAAACTGATAATAAAAGTGTATTCTCTTCGCGGAGCATGATATGGTGTAACAATCTGTTTCTGATATTTTCAGTTACATTACAATCAGATTGGAGACCACAAACTGTGAGAAGTTATTTTCAGAGAAACCATATCATGACAGCAAAAAATATATATGGGTAGACTCAAAACACACATTGCACAGGACTGAATCCAGCACTGTCCAGAACATACAGTAATGGCTTATACCAGAACAGAAAAAATCTGCAGAATAAAGTATGAATGATGGTATAATGAAGACTGTAATGTTGAGTGACACATTCACATTACATCACACGCAGCTGAATATACATGTAGCCATATCAGTACAGTACCGTCAATAAAACACAACACAGTGCATGACAAAAACACAAGACGGTGCTGCACAAACTAGTGGGATCAAAAATTACCCCAATTAGAATTAATGTATTTAAGAAAGAAAATTTCTTTCATTTTGATTTAAGATGATGATTAATTCTTATTTTGTTGACAAAAATATAATGTTTGACATCTTCATTCATGACTTAGTGTAGTGTGTGTGTGTGTGTGTGTGTGTGTGTGTGTGTGTGTGTGTGTGTGCTCCTCTGAATAGGATACAACTTCTCCTATGATGAGAGAAACAGTAATAATAAACAGTAATGACCTCACTACAGTATGAATATAGACCCATTATTGGCTCTTCATTGTCCAGGAAACCTAGCTGCCATGATACTTTAAATGAAAACATGAAAAAAGATCTTTTTAAATTGGCACACAAAGCTATGAATCAATATGTATCTGTGTGTGCATGCACAGACATGCATGCAGACATACTTATGTGCAAATAACCAGCTGTAAAACTCTAGCAATTTGCAGAAGACACACTGTCATTAGGCTCACCCAGGATGGTGTTGAGTCATATTCAGGCAGAAGTTAGAGAGGCTGGTGTTCAGGTGTAGTCAACACAAAACTCTAAAGACTGTGGAGATGGTGGTGGACTTTAGGAAGCACCCCACAGTGCTGCCTCCCCTTACAATATCCAACCGCCCAGTGTCAATTTGTGTACATTCAAGTTCTAGAGATCAATCATTTGCCAGGATCTGAAGAGGGAGACAAACATCAACCCCATCCTTAAAATGTCACACAGGATGTATTTTCTGCAGCAACTGTGTAAGCACGGCCCATCACCGGAGCTGTTAGCCATCTTCTACACCGCTACCATTGAATCCATCCTCTACTCATCCATCACCGTCTGTTTTGGGGCAGCCACAAAACAGGACAAATGCAGAATACAGCAGAGTCAGGACAGCTGGAAATATCATTGGTTCCCCCCATGTCCTCCCTCCAGGATTTGTACTCTAGCAGGTCCAGGAAGCCACATCACACCCTGCAAACCCACTTTTCATCCCTCTCCCCCTCTAGCAGGCGTTACACATCCCTGCGTACAAAATCTACCTGACACAAGCTAACACCAACCAAATTCCATATATATGCAAGTATACCTGGCAAATAACATCTGAGAAATACATGGATGATTTGAGAAATACATGGAAGAAAAAACGAGACAAATTCAAAATGACAAAAATATTGCAAAAAAAAAAAAAAAAAAAAAACAACCGCAGGAGTCATTTTTCACCACACTTACACATCTAAGAGTTAAGAACACACTGCGTAGGACCACACAACACAGTGCATACTGTACATTGGGTGTTTCTCCGCAATCACCCCCCAACCACCCCTGCTGAAGAAAGCACTTAGGGCTCCTGCCATTCCCCAGTTCTAGCCCAGCTCAATAACAGTTTCAAACGGCAATGACACCAAGCTTGGGTGATTGTGACGCCCAGGAGTGGAGCTGAGAGGAGAAGAGAGGAGAACAGTGGAAGGAGGAGTGCGTGTGGATGGGTTTAACACCTCCTGGGCATCCCAGCCACTCTAGGGGAGCAAGGCCTCCATTATGGGGTCACTGGAAAAGCTGTTGCTTACCACCCCCCATCCTCTCTCTCTCTCTTTTTTTTCCCTTTCTCCTTTTCCTCCGCCACCGTGCCACAGACAAAACGAGGCCTTAACCTCGTAATGTGCTCTACTGGTCCCCTGGTGGCCGTTGCGAGTTTAGAAATGAGGGGAAATTAAAGCAGAGCGCCTGTGTGGCCTCGTCTGGGCAGTCTCGTTTGCCCCCCCACCCTCCATCTTTTCAGACTGCACCACTCCGGCTCTGTTGATTTCCGTGAACTTTTGATACGTACGCTATTTTTAGCGTCCGCTAAGTGGTGCTCACTGAAAGACATTAGCATGGTGTGGAATAGTATTTGGAATCGAAGTATAGCTGAAAATGTGGCATGAAGTGAAGGGAGGGGTACCAGGAGAGGAATCTATGAAAAGCAAAACACACACACAGACACACACACACACACACACACACACACAAAGCATATTCTATGTAACACTCCCACGATGTGTTGGGGGTCAGCTGATCCTGCACTGCTTGTTAAATGCTTTAAATAGGGGGCTGTCTGAATGTGTGCACTCATACTGCAGAGCCTCTGATGGGGCGGGAGAAAGGCGAGAGCAGTGAAGGGAAGGAGAGGAGAGGATCTGAAGGCGAAGGGCCAGCGGCTGCCCTACCACAGGGCGTCAGATCAAACCGCCTCGGCACCAGCGCCCCGGCCGCCTCACAATCACCTCTCTGTTTCAGCCACAGGGTGGGTCCCCCCACCCCCTCCAAACCTCCCAAACCTCACTCTGCCGGTTCTGTAAAAACAAGCACCCCGCCATAATTCCCTCAGCTCACCCACCCCAACCCCCAAAGCCTCTCCGTCCCTCCCCTCTACCCCCCTCCCTCCCTCCACCTACTCCATCCCCTCCCTGAAAACTCCAGCCCGCCACTTTGCGACAGGATCCAACAGGGAGCCCAACCTCAGTCCTGCCACTTCCCTTGCATGCTCAGCCACCTCCCCTCATTGGAAACACCTGAGAGTTGTGAGGTGGGTTGGGAATGAAGTGGGTGGGTGGGTGGGGGGTAGGAGGTTCATGGAGGCTGTAGGCACTTTATTTCTGAGGCTCTGGATATAAGAGACCGGACAGCCTCTCGTATGCAAACCCAACCCCTACACAGGGGTGTGACTGCGCATTGAGAGTTTCGCTCTATCAAAGGACGTCGGAGGATGGGTTTTGGCTCTGGAAATCCTCCTGCTTTTCCAAGAGATCTCAGCTACATTCGCAGACAGACAAGCGTAAACACACACACACATACACACACACACAAACACTCACATGCACACTTATGAAAATGACCTGCTTACGTGCAGAGCAGGGGCTGACTGATTGAGAACCAAATATTTTGAGTCTGGGATATTTGTGGGTTCTTGTCTAATGGCTACAATCACGGAGCCACAGAGGACCACAGTGGAATGTTTTTGCCTAAACTCATGAATCTTTCGAGGGCAACCATTACAGGCGTAGTATTCAAAACCCAGCACCAAAAGGGCCTGGGGAAACATGTACTAACTTGACTGAAAAAAATAACCACTTTTCTTCACAATGTCAGGGAAATATACACATAATAATATTCTCCTCTTCTGACATGCTACCATCTCTACCACTCTGTGGGATGCTCAATGGGCAACATATGTTTTACTGCATCATCTGTGACACTGACATATTGCGGGAGGAGCTGGAACGGGACCCCGAATAGGAGCAGGAGAGGAGAGGCTCCACCAAACCCCTTACACCATAGATCATTGCAGACAGGGTACTTTTCCATCGCGGCTTGCCGGTCCCTCTGTGTGTGAGACTAGCCTTTTTACAAAGAAAATATAAAGACAGACGCAAAGAGACATGGAGGAAGTGGTGGAGAGGGTGTGAGTGTGTGAGAGAGAGGAAAAAGAGAGGGCAAGAGAGGGAGAGAGGGGATGAGAGAGGGAAGGAGGGAGAGAGAGGCAGATGGAGAGGGAGAGAGAGAAGAGAGAAAGACAGAGTGTGTTCATGTAGTATGAAACCAATCTAAGCCAGTGGAGTCTCAGGGTGGGTCTAATAAGCTTTTAAGTTGGACCACACACGCAAGCAGTCACACACACACACACACACGAACACACACACAAGCATGCACCACCTAAACACCGGCACTCATACACAAACACTTACCCACAAATTGGCACAAACTAAACAAACACACACACAGACTCTCTCTCTCTCACACACACACACACCAGTTACCATATCCTCTTTCAGTGACAGCGAATCATACCCTCAACATTTTTCCATGGTTGGTCAGTGTACACGCACCGTGTGCCCCAAGTAAGTGACGTATGTTTGATGAGTTTTTGTCAAATGATAAAATGAGTCCAGCAGTGCGAGTCCTTGCACGACGCCCCCCGCCCCCGTCCACGTTAAGCCCCGCCGGGGAATACAACACAAATAAACAGATCCCGTTTCTTCTGCAGGACACATAATAAGACCACGAGACAGATGGAGAAGTGCCAGGTCCCTACAGAATGCCTCCACTACCACCTCCTCCACCTCCCCCACCTCCTCTGCCTCCTCCTCCTCTCCTTCCCTCTGACGCTAAAGTGGACTTCCTGTTAACATTCCTGCCTCACAACAAGCTTTTGAGGTTCGCAGGAGTTTACGCTCCGTCAGACGCGGGCCCGCCGATCCGGCCCATCGGCACCTGAGTCGAAGTACACTGGAGGGCTTTGTGTCGCCATCGCATTCCAGGCACTCTGCTTTTGACTGAACACCTTCCATCTAAAGAGCAACGCACACACACACACATACACAGACACACACACACATAGACAAGCAGACGGCTGGCTTTGATCGGCCTCCTCACTAATGTATCAGAACCACCCCCATTCACCGCAAGCCAGCACCTAAACTAACAGTCCTCGAGGATCACGTTTCCACACATCGCAGGTACGTCCTGAGTGGCCTCTCTCAGTATCAATACGACTCAGACCTTGACCAAAAACAGCCACTCCTTGAGTAGACCTCGACCAAAAACAGCTACTCCTCGAGTAGATCTCGACCAAAAACAGCCACTCCTCGGGCAGACCTCAACCAAAGGGAGACACTCTTCAAGAGCCTCTTTCCTCAAGCTCCAAACTGGTGACTTGTCACTATGTGATCTATAGTGATCTTTTCACTATGACTATCTGTGCACTACGCATTCAAACCCCTTTCAGTCCCTTGTCTTTAGTGATTGGATAGGTCAATAAAACTATAAATGGCCCACCCATTAAAATATGGTCGAAACATAAGTAGTAAGCATAGGCAAACACATTAAGTGATATGTGGAGTCATCCAGGCCAGTACTGACACAGATAGAAATAAATAAAAAAATAAAATAAAATAAAAAATCCCAGGATTCCTCTGACTGTGATATACCCATCTTGCCTCTGCCTGGTAATAACTATATGAATACATAAAAGATAGTCCTCAAGCCTTTCCTGTTTATATTAATGTTTTATTTAGTGTTTTGCATTATCATAATCAAAATGGCAATAAAAATAACAAAGTAGAATAACATATACATATCAAGTGACAGGGTAGTTCGGTAACCTGTCCCGTGTGGAATCTTGATGTTATGTTAACAAACAAATTAGCATTTAAATGAGTCCAGCATTTTATTCTTCAAGGTTATGTTGTTATGAATATTAAATTGTGTGTATTTGTGTGTGTGTGTGTGTGTGT
>JAGFZM010001826.1:130507-154325 GCA_017657215.1 Limnothrissa miodon | reverse complement strand
AGAGAGAGAGAGAGAGAGAGAGAGAGAGAGAGTGGGAGAGAGAGAAGGATGATGAGGGGAGAGAGTGGGATTGAAAGAGAGAGACGTCTGTGTGTGTGTGTGTGTGTGTGTGTGTGTGTGTGTGTGTGTCAACCAAACACTGTATATGAGAAGGGAGAGGGATTGAGTGGGGAGAGAACACAAGCCGGAGAGAGATTTGGTTCATAAAAGAAAGCAACTCTCCTGATTAATGGTTTTCATTGGGAAGTGTACTCTCCAAACATGCATACAGTAATTTACCCTGAAGTCCCTTGCTCTCTCACTACAATGACAAGTCTTTAACCGGTTGAGGAATTTTCCACGCTGATTTTTTCATGCCGTGCTGAAGGGAAGGGAAGCCATAATTTAACAAGATGTCCTTTTTTCGGAAAACAAACATGAAGTTTCTTGTCGTGGAAGGACAAAGAGTGGCAGTAGCAGCGTTTGGACACTGTGGCCCGCGGACGACGCTGGAATGTTATCTTCTTGGCCCAGTTCCTACAGCACCAATAACAAGGATGAAAGTGCATTTCTTGTTATTGTAAGCCCACTACACAGTCACTGTTTAAACACCAAACAGCCAACAGCCTGCCCCCCCATCACACACACACTCACACTGAGAGACAGACTGCCAGTTTTCAATATAAATTCCCAAACACTAGGACCCTTGAATGCAAGGCTGCAGCCAGCATTCAGGCTGCAGTTATTTTAAAGACAGAAAGACACCTTAAAACAAATCCCCCAAATTAACCCTATTTAGATACGTTACCCTGGATGAGCACAGGTGATCATGTATACAAATAAGGCCAAAAAATACAAAGATAAAATGCATCTGAGCGTTTCATAGAGTGCAGTGTTCTGGTTTATTTTCTAAGCAAAAGGAAGGTTTGTCTCCTGCAAAGCAGCAAAGTAAAGTGAAGGGTAAATGAGAAAAGGTGGGAGATTGTGTGTAAAAGACAGAGCACAGAGCGGCGAGGTCCATTCTCCATTTCTCTATTTAAATCAGCATCATGTGGACCAAGATAATCGCTAAAGAAAACTAATCTCCTCACTTTAATATACTTGATTCATGAACCTGGAGAAAAACATGTTGTTTTTAATCTACCCCTTGCCAGCTGTGCGGCAATAATAAAATGTGGATTAACTTGTAAGCTGTGTGATATGTAGGGGTTTTTCCTCCAGCGCCATGCCTGCCTCCAGTCTGCAACTGTAAATATGTACGCTAATACGCAGCCTCATAAAGTCGTCAAAACCACTCCGTGAATCACCATGACAACACAAATGCCTCCACCCCCACCGAGGCGTGATGACTTTGCCCCAGGCATCTGATAACTGGAAGACTCCGAAATGGCAAGGCTGCGTCGACCTGGTGTACATGCACTCATTTATTGTGCCCTTTGTTTGTTGTACCAACATAAGTGCCATTAGCTGTTTGAGTGAATATATAATGTTTGGTGTACTCACTTCATAAAACCATAACCAACAACCAACAACAACCAACCATAACCAACACATGTATTTCCATTTTTTTTTTTACTTATTATGTATTATACGGCTCCCCATAATGCTATCAGAGGTTCTGTTCACTTTGAATGGGTCTTCCTAACATTCAAATCTAAGAGGAAATCATTGACGTATCACAATGGAACTTTGAAGAGTCTGTGACTGAAAGTGAAGATCAGCTGCATTCTAAAGAATTCTTCAAGTTCCAGCTGCATTGCAAACTCTTCTTTTACGGAAGCCGCAATATGGTATTCTGGAATCGTTTTGGCAAGCACCCGTAAACGTTTTTCATATTTCAGTCACTATTGGAGAAAAACTCCTTTCATGATGATTCAAGACAAATCAAGACAAACCTTTTTTAATATTATTATTGAAAGGCAGACGTTCCGGTCAGTCAGACCTTCATCAGTCTTTGTGTCTGACGTGAACCAATTACCAAGCACCATTTCTGTGCAAAACATGGCGCTTCACAGGAGAAAAGATTATGAACTTGTTAATGTTTCCACCTTGGCTACGGGTCATTGATCACCAGGCTATGAGCTTAGATAAGATATTTCCAGTGATTAAACATGGTTCCAGCAAGAATAAAACTGGAATAAGGAGAGGATAGGATAATATTGATCTTAACACAATATGTTTCACTGTGGGATGCAGTGTAGAGGTGAAATTGTCTTCACAGGTGTGTTTGCTTTAGATGTGCTGCACGGAAAACTAGAGATTATATATATATATAACCTGGTTCAGAAATGATTGGAATTATTGGCTGCATTTGCATATAATAATAATAAGCTAATTGTATATGTGAGTCTGCACATGCACAATAAAGTTTGGATGGATTATGCATTTATGCATTTTTATGCAGTTATCTAAGCAGCTAGAGCAATTTTGTTAAAACATGGTGCTTAACCAAGAGGCAAGTGCTGAATACAAAAATTGATGAAGACCCTAGAAGGCCAAACATTATGAGCTATATTACAATTACTACTAGTAATGATAATAATAATAATATTAATAGGAATACAAATATGAATACTACTATCAATATCAATATGATTATGAATAGAATTGTGGATATATTTTGCCTTTTTTTCTCTACGGATTTTAAAAAGGGGCTCAACCCATGTTTAGATTACTTTCAACAGTTTAGATTACTTTCATGACACAATTTAAAGAGCATTTCTATTGTTGAAACTAAAAAGTTAAACAACAGTGTATAAGCTACAGCATGATTCACAGTCCTGCCTAGAGCCCTGGCTCAGAGTATAGGGATAAACTTCCCTATTCTCCTTCCACCTGCTTAACACTACAGAGGCCGTTCCCGTATTGTGTGGTCAGCAGTCCCTTAGACCATGTCTTTCATTAGGGAGATGTGAACCCTTTTTTCACGCTGGCACAAGGAGCAAAGTAAGGAGCCAACCTGAAGGAAGGCGTGTTGAAGTTAAAAGGCATCTCCCAGCCATTTCAACCCGATGCCCATTAATGCCCTGCTCACCCCGAGGATAAAGCTGCCTCTTTGACTGTCCTCCACCCCTTTGGACTTCTGACGGGGCTTCAGTCACAGGCACAGGATGTGGGAAAAAAAACAACGGCATGTGGGTATTTTCCGACATCTTAAAGGAAGAGAAAATGTTACATTTTTCTCCCATTTTTTGTGTATTCCTATATTTGGTTTTGATGGTCTATGATTGATTGTTTGTCCCTGCTGGATTGATGCAGTGTGTTTTTACCAGAGAGAATTGCTTTCACAGTACTGGTGGTACCCCCAATATCCTTAGATAGCTGACCTAGCTTAGGGGATTCATGGATACCAAACTTCACAAAGTTTTATGACTTTGCCTGAAACTTGTTTTTTTCCTTCTTTTTCTTTTGCTTATGAAGCAAGAGATGGTTTACCCCACCTCTCCCCAATCATATTTCAATTATTCTGTAGCTGGAAGAAACACTTCACGGTATTCTTTAAAATCTACTATTTTCCTCCACAAGGGCCAAGTAATTAATCATCCATACATGTTATAAAACATCAGCTTTCCGTGAGCTTGCTCTTCCCTTCTGTTGTCGAAATGTGTGAGTGATTACCGTGGACCTAAATATATTATATATTCCAAAGAGTGGAAAATACACATATGGCGTCGTCTTTGAAAAAGTCGCCTTATTTGAAGGCTAAACGGAGAAGGGGAGCGAGGCAGATAGAAGTGTCTCTTCTAATATGCAGGTGCCACAAACGAATTCACAGGAGAGAAAAAGGGAGAACTTTGGAGAAAGTTCTAAACGTGGTCAAGTTTGCCAAAAGGATTTGCCAAAACCAGATGTATCTTTAATGTGGTGAAATATTTTTATTTCTTTTAAAACCGTTTCTGCATTTTCCTCTACCCGTCTGGTGTCTTGTCTAGAGACTGAATGAGAGCAAAATAACAGGAGACAGAGGGAGAGAGAGAAAGAGACAGAAAGCGAGTGAAGGGAGAGAAAGAGAGAAAGAGAGGGACTTTTTAGACAATAATAACTGACCTGAATCCAGTTCAAAAACTGGTGTGTGTGTGTGTGTCTGTCTGTGTGTGTATGTGTGCATGTGAGTGTTTGAGTGTGTGTGTGTGTGTGTGTGTGTGTGTGTTCCTAAATATCACACCATCTAGCGCTGCTAAATAAAAGAGTTAGTGCGGATCAGTGGGAAATCACAGTGGAAATGAAGCAAGCAGAGTTCAAGGCTAGGGAGACCAGGGAGGGGTGGACAGTGGGAGGCTATGAAACACAGGCCCTTGAGGGCGCAGGGGGGGGTGACAGAAAAAGAGGCTTATAAATGCTTGCATTCCCTTACGATACACACAAAAGAAAATAGAAGATAACAGATACTCAACTGACTACATTGAAGAGAGAGAGAGAGAGAGCCTAAAGTAATCTTCAGTTTTCAGGGAACAGAAAGCAAACCCATAAATAATTCATGCTTGATTTCTGTAGAGGAGCACTGTCCACTGTCCTGCAGTTGAAATATTTGAGTCCATCCAGGGACTTTGTGTGTTCTTATGTGCAGGTCTGACTGAGCAGCACAAGATGGCCTGGTTTGAATTAGAATCTCGCAGCAGGAAATGTTGCTTGTCCATGCTGGATGACTTTAGAAGGCATTTTGCATGGTATGTGGATATAGATGATGCAGTAAAGATAAAGCATCAAAAACAAACAAATAAATGACAACAGAAATGGTTACATTTTAAGATTAGAGATTTTTGAGACTTTTAACCACTTCAGGCACTCCGTCCCACCTGTGGGACTTATTGTGAAAAGTCATATTTTTGGTCTTTTGACTTCAAATATTTTGTGTAGCAAGCTGAGAAATGGATTTAGGGCCTAGATTTATTAATTTGGGGGTATCATAAGGATGGTACCATCATGTCTTAGTTAGTTCATAGACATTTGAAATGAAATTGAAAAAAAAAAAAACTTAGTTCTAACCTCTGTAACTCTGTGTCCATATGTCACAGAAACATACATATTCATCTAGAATACCTTCTGAGGGTGTCACCTTTCCAATGGTATGAGGCACATCCCTGAGTCTAAAACTATGCAGGAACTGTCAAGCTTTTAATTTGGGTATGTCATTTTTTAAAACAATAGGAAAAATAGGGGCGTGCCTTATTATTATTTGCATATATCTTTTTTTTCAAATGCTATAGAACTGCTGTTGAATGGACTCCGTTTTGGGCAGTGTTTGCAATAGTACTACACTGTATGGGACATACTCTGGTCTCTGTATATCATACAGTATAGAGTAAGGTAGAAGGCTCTAAATAAATAAAATAGCTCTCACATAGCGGCAGGTTGAGGTAAAAAAAAAAATGTTTCCTATCTGATACTGTCCTGTTTCTCTCACAAAACTATTCTTGTGTTGTTGTTCCTTTTCCATAAACAGCTTTAGCAGGAAATTAAAACACAATGTACCATAACTGCAAATCTGATGACCCTTGACCTCTAGGGATCTCCAGGAAGTACTTGCTTCCTTAGGGTCAGCAGATAGAGTGCGTGGTAATGGTTCTGTGTTTATGTATTCTTAAGAAATATAGACAGGTTTGAGCTCTACCGGGATCTTGCAAACGTCATCAGATAAGCCCGAGTCAAGGTTGACCTACAACACACAATAGCTCTGATGTGACTAGAGCTTGGGTCCCAGTCCGGACAACTTTGCACAAGTGACAATGAACAGAAAGATGCAATGCATCCATATGACATTGAACACACCATGCTCATATGTGCGTGCATACACATTCACACACACACAGACACACACACACACACACACACACACACAAACGCACAGATGCACACCCACAGACACAATGCACGCACACATACTCAATATCTGACGGTGTCTTAGATGGGTTTTCTGTTTCACTATGGAGCATGTCAGGCCATAAATAAGAGCGCTAATGAAAAGCTTGAAATAAAATGACATAGGATGTGTCTCGGACGCTTCCTGGGCCATGAGAGGGGAAGAGGCCAGTGTAATGGGAGATCGCTTTCAACCTCATTTACACGTCCCCTTTTCTCTGCTCTCCCTCACAGTTCTGTGACCCCCACCACCTCCACCGTCACCGCTCTGCTTGAGCGCACAGTGCCGCTTCGCCCAGGCGGAGGTCAATGCTATCCGGCCTCTCCATCTCGCACGCCACCCTGGTCATAAAAAGACATGTCGGCCCCTCCAGAAATAGCCCAGGGAGCAGATACAGAATCCTGTCTGCCTACGTCACCTTATCGAAAATAGGGGACACGAGAGAGTGAGCGAGAGAGAGAGAGAGAGAGAGAGAGAGAGTGGATTACGAGTCTCTAAAAATAAAAATGTGAAATATGGCTTGTGCTATCTACCACTCTCTCTCTCCTTCTCTTTCTCTCTGCTTCTCTCTCTCTTTCTTTTTCTCTGATAATGCAGTGTTTAAGGGTCAGTGGTTAGGGTTTCGGAGCAGGGACAGTGGAATTAACTCCCACAGCACCTGACAGTACGTTAAGCAATGCAGTGTCACAATGTTAAGCAGTGTAGCAGAAGGTGCAGGGAAACGGCTTAAATAATAAAAAAAACCCTGCCAACACGTGTTTTCATTATATATATCATTACACGTGTTTTTATTATATATATATCATTATTTACTCTACAACATAAAAACAACATGAAACAAACATACCAAGCACCATTTGTACTTTTTGACAAATGATGTTTGGTATGTTTGATGGCCATATTTGACAAGTCCTGAGCATCAATCGCCCACTCAAGAAAAGTGTTTGCTCCCATTCATTCCATTCCATCCTGAGAGGGAGGTGAGCGGAGAGATGGGGTGTGGGAGGTGGTTGGAGCGCGCCTGTGTGTTGGTCTGGTCCGGTGGGTGATGGCTCTGCACCATGTTTGGATTCATGTTGCACAATGCAGCTCTCAATTAGCTGCTCTTCAGCGTGCGCTTTCTTTCATCTTCATCTAAAGCCCCTGCTTTCAAAATGCAGAGATGGCTGAGATCCCCCCCCCCCCCCTCCTTTCTCAGCAGGGCCTCTGTTTATCCTCTACACTCTTTCAAAAAACTTTGTCTCTCCATCAAGAGTGCCATGCTAAGTGCTTGGGCATTAATGCAGATTTTAATCTCTTTCATCCATTTAAATGAGGAAGGGAAAAAAATATACTTAAAAAGAGAGAGTAAGGGGACTTGAGGTTTGTTTCATCTAAAACACGTTCATGAAGGCCTCACCATTTTTTTTGGTGTGCACCTCTTTACTTTTAGTTATGTGCATTGCCTCACCAATGTGTGAATGTGGCTGGCCATGTGGTTTTTTTTCTTTAAACTGTGCATGAAAAGCCCTTGAATCTGTGAAATAATGGTGCTAACAGTGAATTGGACCGTCTCCTGTGCTAATGTCAGAGTAATGGCAGTGATGACAATGAATCTGCCAGACGTACAATACAGGTCTGCACTGGCAAAACAAGCCTTCCCAAGGTAGAACAAGTTCCCCCGGAATTGAAGGCTTGAAGTGCTGTCTCAATCAGTGACACACACACACACACACACACACACACACACACCGGCGTTATTGTCTTGAAGAGGCCCAACTGCAGTCACTCCAGATTGACAACGGCGCAGAAGAGAGCAAGCATGGAGCACAACACAGCGCCGTGGCACGCACAACACAATCAGATTGCCCATGAGTTACGGTTATTGTCGGGAGCGGTGCGTCTTTTCCGCCTCTTTTGTTTTTCATAGTTCCCCGAGGACTTTGGCCTTTCACCCTAATTGGTTCCAAAGCACACCCTAACACAAGCATCTTCACAAGATGCCTGGGCTGCTCATCTTGGTGTGGTTGTAACGATCGCTTTGCAAACAACACAAACGCCTTAATAAGAGACCAGGTGGGGTAATTGATGTGGTTACTAAGTGGCTCATTTGCATCCTTTAGGCATATAAAACAAAGCAGCAGGGGAGGTGGGGGGTGCTTTAAAAGGCACCGCAGACTTCGAGTAAAGAAGAGAGAGTCCTGGTGGAAGTTCTAATCAGTCTTCAAACTCTTCAGGGGTTGCGTTTCATTCTTTCCCCCTCTCTATTTCAAACACATGCATGCTCTCTCTCTCTTTCTCTCTCCCTCTCTCTTACACACACGCACACACAAACAAAAGCACACACAAATAGAAAACGAGACTGGTCTGCTAAGACTGTCTTTTTTTGTACGTAGCCACTCAGTATTATCCAAATTAAACAGTTTTTGTGTAGTTATTATTTTTGGGAAACTTACTTTAGAAATTTAATGTTTTACAATTAGAATATACCATATATCTAATGTCATAATAGTATAACAATTTCAATTACCTAAACAAAGTAATGTAAGGAATTGTTACATTTGATTCCTCAAATAATATAACATATATATAAAATACCATGTTTCTGATAAAATTTTTATAAAATGTCATGTTTCTGTAGATATGATCCCCCAACAACAGCAAACAAACTACCTGAATGCCTGGAATAAACAACGTAGTTGTTATCTGTAACTTCCAAATTCACTTCCAAAATCACAAAAGCTTCCTAAACAAAAACTAGAGCACTGCACGTACTATGTTCACAGGCAAGAATGGCCAAGTTTTCTGAATAAATGGACAGCTGCCCATTTGATCAGTATGTCCACTTCAACCCATCCCAGTATGCCTGCCACCCACTCTACCAGCCCCCCCTACAGCCACATCCGTCTGCTTTTGAGTTGTTTTCCTAGAGGCCCTCTGCACACAGGTTGCTATGGAGCTCTTGTGTACTACACTATGATGCATCTCTCCTCCCTCTCCTTCTCTTCGTCTTTCTTCTTTCACTTCTCATTCTCTAGTCGAGCGAAGGAGTGTCTGTCTAATGGCGTATCTCAGGGGAGCACATCTGTTGTTTAATGTTCTGCTGTGGTTTATGGAGGCATCAGCGCGCGCCATAAGAATCGCACCTGCGGAACCGTCCAAACAAGAGGAACAGCGCTCTTATTGTAAAACGCCCTTGTGACATAAATATTTCTCTCTCTTAACTCTAAACTCCCATAATGAAGCTGACAAATTCTAACCACATGTCCGTGATACATGGAGGGTGGCGGGCGGGCGGGGGGGGAGGGGTGACAGGAGAGAGAGAGAGAGAGACAGAGAGGGAGAGAGAGGGAGAAGAAGAAGAAGAAGAAGAAGAGAGAGAGAAGGGAGAAGGAGAGGGAGAGAGAAGATAGGAGAGAGAGGGAGGGATAGAGAAAGGGGGGAGAGACAGAGAAAGAGAGGCAGAGGGCATAAAAAAGGGAAATTGATTTAAATATAGTAGGTGAGAAAAAAGCGTGAGCTGTGTTCAAAATAACAAAAGATCCTTGCAATGTATCCTGTGTTGTTTGGGTTCTCCTGGACTACAGACTTTGTGTGTCCGGTGTGCCCAGATTCTCTAGATCATCATTCTCTTTGCCTCCTTGTCCACCGCACAACACAGGACAACAAAATGCCACCTCACTCACATTAACTCCATTCCCCCATCTCTCAAACCTTATCCACCGTCCAAACACACTCCAGAATCCACAGAGCAGAGAATCCACTAGGCCCCAGGACTCTACCCAGTCCACCCCAAGAATGAATAATCACTTAGGCCTTGGCTCACAGATGATTGGTGCCAACAGTCAGGACCACAAAAAAAAACAGTGTTGCTTATGGAAAGAGGCTACAGCATATATAGAGACCACCTGCTTTGGAGGAAAAGTGTTTCCATGGGAGTGTTTTAGTGAATTAAAGGGGAAGGGGAGGGGGAGTACAAAATCTAGATGGAACCAAAATAAATTCTGGGCCATTTATCTGCTTGGATCTGTCACCTTGTTCACCTTGAAGCATTCATCCACCATTCAGGAGTTACGGTCAAGGAAAATAAAGTCCTGCACAGAAATCAAGTTGGTGCTTTCTCGTTAACTAAAGCTAGCCTAAGGAAGTTGGTGCTTTCTCACTAACTAAAGCTAACCTAAGGAAGTTGGTGCTTTTTTGCTAACTAAAGCTACAGTAGCCCGAGAAAGTTGGTGCCTTCTCGCTAACTAAAGCTAGCCTAAAGAACTTGGTGCTTTTTTGCTAACTAAAGCTACAGTAGCCCGAGGAAGTTGGTGCTTTCTTGATAACTAAAACCTGAGGAAAAGTCTCATAGCCTGCCAAGAAATTACATATTTAGTTGGAGAGAGGATACTATGCTTTTATTTCAATAGCAAGATATTGACCACACCTCAAACCCAAACTATACTAGGCCTACAAGATGCTGTCTTGAGGATTTTATATTTATATTGTAAGATGTATTACCATAACATGAGTAGTAACATGAGTTTCTTTGGTCTGTCAAGCGTCTCTATGTTTGAGGCCTGTCACATGACTGAATTAAATTGAATTGAACATATTGCTCTGTTATAGACATGGCAACCACAAATGGTTCTCTAATTATTTAATTTCTTTCTCTCTTCCTCACACACATATACATACAGTAGCCTATACCAGACTGTATGCATTATGACCATACCAAATATACCTTGCTGTTTGTGACATTAACCACCAACTGGGATCTTGAACATTTTCTTCATCTTTTAAAATTGTAACCATGCAACCACAATGCAAATGCAAATCTGTTAAAAAAATAATTTTTTTAAACATCATTATGAAGATATGTCTCACTACTCTGTCAAAAAATGTAAAAAACAATATTGTGACAGACAGACAATAAACACAGACAATAAACAGATCAGATTGTCAACCACTGAGGACACGGGTGACGATCAGGACACCATGAGGACATTAGTGAATGCCTTAAATACAGAAACTGGGATGTGGAATAACAATTTGTTCATGGCACTTCACTTTAGTTCTCAGACCGGCATTGTGAAATGCTGAGGTATGGAAATGAGAGTTGTTACATCTCAACATTATGTTGCAAACGACTAGTTTGCACCCATGAGCAGCCATAATGATCATTTGGAAAGGTGCTTTGGCCCGCTTTAAAAATAGATGTACCTTGTAACACAGCAGCGGGGAAAGTGTTTGTTTTTTGAGGCATCAAATAATGGGAGAACAAGACAGCCATTACAGGAGACTTTGATTCACTTGTGCTTTTATAAGGGATGATGCATAGGCAGATGTATCATTTAGAGCTTCAGCCATGTCTAATTAGACCCATCATGCTAACTGCGACAGTTCAGTCTTTGTGCAAAATCGCGATCGTTAGCAACCCCTAGGCTACGGCTTCATGCTTAGCCTATATTCCTGAGAGCCACTAAGCATTTTATAATGTGTGATTTTTAAGAGAGAGGTTTTAGGCTCTGGGTGTGTTAATGGTGATGAGATGGGGCGAGGTGGTGTGGCATCAGAGACCCTGTGTCTTTAGATCATCAAACCGTGTTAAAATGTAAACGATTTCAAAGATACTGTCTAACGAAATAGCTGCATCAAGGTTCAAGTTAGTACGGCAACTCTGAAATATTTTTGGAAAGGTGAATTCTGTTATTTTTTTCATTGATTAATTGAGTAACACCTTTGTGTTTTTAAACAACACTATCAAGTATTTAATGCTACATAAAAAGTCTGTTAAAATGACCAAGAATGTGTTCCTGAACAAAACAATGTTTCTATTCCAACTTCAACACTCAAAAAAAAAAATCCCTGGGGCTCACCGATCCTATGAAAGCCTCATAATTATTCTCAGTATTGAAATGTTTTTTTGGGGCTAATTGACACCCTCCACAATTGGACTACAAATGTTCTATGATACTTGACATCACATGTAGGCTAATCCTGAGTTCAAGATTTTTATAGAAAGGACCACACAACCCTGTGTTCATGATACAGTAGCTCTTCGCCAGGCAAAAAGTATTTTTTTTTCTTTTTATGTCTCCGTCAAAATAAATGTCCATCCCCAAGAATTTAATCTAGATGTGAGTGTGTGTGTGTGTGTGTGGTTTTGTGTGTTAGTGTGTGTCTGTGTGTATGTAAACATTTTGTAAAAAATCTTTCAAACCACACAATTTTCAACTGGGCTTCTGTTCAAGTTCAGTGAGGTCTAGTTTAAGTTGGTCTATTTGCAAACATGTTTGACTGAACAGAATTCACTGTACAGTAGGTACAACAAGTTAAGTATTCGTGTCTCAATTCCTGGTATTACGGTAAGCTATAACTTCAACAGGTGCTCAAGAAACACATACTGTAGCCCTAGGAATGCATCTCACATTTACTTCCCGATGAAAACATTTACAAGCCATTTAAGCGCTACAGTATAATGAGTCCCTAGGCGCCAAAACACACCGACTATTAATTCTGAAACAATAATCCAAAATCCAACACAACTTATCCTTCCCTGGGAGTGCGTCGTTAAATCATTTACACACTTGTAGCCAATATTGCCTCAAACAAACATGGGAAATGGTTGGGGTTTTTTATGGTCTCTGAGGAGTCCTAGCATCGATTGCTGTTTTAATGAAAGCTTCTGTTCCCTCTGGCTCCCCGTGCGTTTTCCCCCATTCCTCACTCTTTCGGGTCACTCCGCTTAAAATGCCTCCCTTAATCAGATTTCTGTTAAAAGCCGTAAATAGAATCATGGCTCGGTTGCCAAGACACGCTCCCCAATCTGCAACACTAAGCCAAAACCTGCGATGCGTTCTATGTGTCGGTTGCAACAGGCGAACTACGCCACACAACCACAGTTACTCAACTCTGGAACGATAACAACAGCCAAAGGGGGTCGGCCTACTCAACAACAGATAGTTACACTCTGGCCTGGCTGCAGAGCATCACACGGCCCATGTGGACACATTCATTTCATCAATAATGCATTTGGTTTATCCTTGTTTATCTAAAACAGTGTCAACAACGCTTGTTTGCATGTGTGGATGAATTAATTATGTTTGATAGATTTACCTGCTAATCAACACAGAAGCAGCCCTTTTGTCTGTCTGGGAAAATCCTGGATGGGACTTTGCAGCTGAAAAACAGAAAAAGTCAGACTTTTTGAGAAGGCTGTTCAGCAAGATGTACATCTGGAAGCAATCACATCAAACAGATCTTGGCAAGGTCAGTGTCTGGAGTGAAATAAAAGATCTTCTGTTTGCAGGTTGATAGGAGGTGTAAAAAATCTCCACCATCTTTATTCGTGCACAGTTTACGTTTGGCATATTTGAATTGGAGGTACTACTGTGAAAGTCAAACACAAATTGAGAAAATAAAAAACAACCTGTGATATCATCTCAGCTAATCACACTGTGGGGTCCCTTTCTGAATGCTCTGTTGATTCTGCAAATATTGATCCATGAAAGGTCATAATATTAACCCAAATCAAGGCAAGGGGGTTGTGGGTGAGTCGCACACATTCATACTATGTCTATGTACTTTGACTCCTCCACTTTCAACTCTTGTTGAGATTTTTTTACCAAAGTGTAAATAATCCTTAATGTGCTACAGGGATGTTACCCAGCCTATTTTAGATTATTTAAATAAGGGCAAAATTACATTGTGATGTTGGAAATTCTCTTAGTCCCCCTTCAGGGACTAGAAGTGTACATGATGCTTGTCTATGATGCAATCTGGATGTTAGGGTGATGAAAGTTGCAAGATGCTTAAAGGTGCTATGTAAACTGGTTAGTTGAATGTGATTTTACAGCATAACATAATTCTCATACATTCATCTTTTATACCTTTCACATTTTAATTTAATTGTGTTTTCATATAATTGCCACTGGTAAACATGCAATGTACTAAAGCAAATTTTAGTTTGTTTTTTGTTGGTTTTTGCGTTTAGCAGAAACCTGCTGTCTCTCACACATATTAGATGACTATTTTATATTTGCTAGCAAATGTTTCATGTGTGTAGTAACTCAACTATTCCTGAAACAATTCAATAACAAATCACAGGAAGAGGTGAATAATTTCACACAGTAAACCATTTAAAGGCCCACTATGCAACATTTTTCATTTAATTAATCCATTTCATACTGTTTAGGATGCTAAAATGAGTCATTACACGGCGAACGAACGGTGTAGAATGCGCCACCGTGGCCTATAGCGGTAGATACAGCACTTGCAATGTTCAGCAGCGCGGACCGCCTCCAACAGAATGCAGTGCAATACAATGCAATACAGCGGTCTTTAGAGGGAGCTTGTGAGAGAAAAAAACAGAACGTTGCTTAGCCCTTCTTTAAACTATGAAAAACTACATTGTGTCACATTAATGACAGTGTTGTTTTTGACTGCATAAGCAGAGGCTTCATAATAAACTGCATTCAACACAAAAAAGGAAACCGTGCCCTGTGAATGGCATGACCCAATTACCAACTGATGTATACAGGAATCATTTCCTGGTAATTAAACTGTCTAGCATATCAACAATGTTAACTCCAGTATGTCTGTGCTAGCCAGAACTGCTCTTTGTGGGCTTTTAAGGCAATTAAGCGATGGGTCTTGACAATTATTTCTCTTTTCCCTGACATTGATCTTCCTCTTTTTGGCTCTGAAGAGGCCATTTCTCCTTACCATCTGTGACATGCACTCAATGATTCCCTACTCATACAAATAAATCTCTGAAATCCTCATTTCCGCTACTTGAGAGAGTGTAGAATGCGCTAAACACTAGGAGTTTATCAAATATCTGGATTATCCTGCCTTTAAAAAGTCACCACATGAACAGGCTTATATGTCTCCAAAATCTGGCCTTGATTGGCACTGATAAGCTTATAATGAAGAATGACATTTCATGAAGAATGATCTGCTGATTTTCAGATGTCCTCCTTAACTATGGGACGATTTACAATTGCTACCGATCCACGTCTGCAAGAGAAATACCAACAAAAGAGTTACAGTATAGGCCTGAATATTTAAGCAACTATCTCTTTTTAATGTGTTACGTGTCTAGCTTACCTAGCATCCCAACTGTGGATGGAGATGCAGGAGGAAGACATTTAGGTACCTTCCCCTCGACCATGTTTTTCCTACTCCTCTGGGACTAAGCAAGCCACCCTTTCATTACAAGTTGGAGTCCCACACCAGTAGGTTTCGGCTGCCCTGAAGCATATCATAGTGAACCCAGTCTTCATATTAAATGTTATTGACATTTCCTGAGATGACTCAGTCTCGCCATTACATGTACCACCAGCCTGACAAACTTAAGTCCTGAATAGAATGCATTGAGCCCTCTTTGCAGTGCTGCATTCTGCATATTTGGAAGCTACACTTTGAGTGGATGAGAGGGGCCAAGTCTCTGAATTTTGGAGAGGTACAGAGAGGCGGTTATGCACACTAACTATTTAGATGTTCGGTTTGGATGCACTCCCATGGAAATTCCTTTCAGGAGACATCCCATCCCTTCCTTTCTTTTCTTTAAAATGATGGATGATTCAGGGTTGTTCCATCTCTCGTAAAACATTTTAAATGGTCATAATTATCTAGGAAATAAGCAAAAGCCTGAATTGTTCCTTACTGAGGGTAATGACTGGTAATAAACAGTCTTCACACTGACATAAATTGTTTAAGCCAGACAGTGTTTGTAGGAAATGCCCAAACCCACTTTGATTTTTTGTCTGTGTTTTTAATGCCAAAGTCCTCAAACAAGACACAAAGCTTTTTCTCTTTTTCTTTGGCTAACTGCCTTTAGAAGTTCCTTGTTGTGGTGTGTTTGGATCACATAGTCTGACTCATTTGAATTGGAAGGTTGGAAAGCTGTGGTGTGTACAATAGTGCCCATTGTTTGTTTTCCTTCATATTTAGGCAATTATTCTTCCTTTTTGGAATTGACACAAATGTTTCCTGTTATTTGATTTCTTTGTCATTATGTATTTATCATAGCAGTTGTCAAAGCATCAGTCACTGAGCATTTTTGACAGCAAAATTATGATTGATGGAGCTCCTCTGTGCACCCATAAAGAGTGATTATTTAGTTTCAAGACTTGTGATCTCTACCTCGGTCAAAAAGTGCTTCTTGGGATAACAAACTGCACATGATAGATGAGCATTTCTTCAGCACAAGGCCAGTCCCTATAGTGTGGTACGGTGCATGCACTGGGGCGGGTTTATAGAGTCTTTGATAGATGTTGTTTAGAGCAATATAAGCCCGTCGTATGCTGGTGTCAGCACCTGACCTAACTGCAGTGATAAACCTATCAGATATAGTGTGTGGAATGAGACATGAAATATTGAGAGGTGGGCTTGGAAGAAACTCCATAACTTGGCCCCGTTGCAGGGCTGAAGGAACAATTCAGGTGTGTTTTGTGGGGGGAAAAAAAACTTTTTTTCAAGTTTAGTTGTGTTAAACTAAGGTTTCTAAAAATGCAGTCAAACGTCCAAAAGACCACCAGAGATTAATGTCCTTCAAGGATGCAAGGAGGTGAGAAGGAAAACCAACAAATAGGAGATGTTGTGTGAGATGGAAATATTCCATATTAGTCCGAGTATTCTGCCGTTGTCATGTTGACGCTCACACTAACATTAGTCAACTTACGTTATATGTTATACTAACCACTGCTGGTTTACTGTTAGTTAACTGTTAAGTAGTTTAGTGCTGAACAAGATTAGACTCAGTTTATGTAGTTCTTTATAGAGCTTTATCCAGTACTTTTCTTTCA
Source organism: Limnothrissa miodon (assembly GCA_017657215.1). Classification (NCBI taxonomy): domain Eukaryota; kingdom Metazoa; phylum Chordata; class Actinopteri; order Clupeiformes; family Clupeidae; genus Limnothrissa; species Limnothrissa miodon. Next base: position 137,714 of record JAGFZM010001826.1, on the reverse strand, counting down.
GTTTCTACACGGTTCCCATAGTCTAGAGACTGGGTGAATAAGTAGCCTACAATAAAGCCTTTTACAGTAGCACTATGACAGAAGCTAGCTCTCTGGTAACTACGTGCAACTAGCATTTTTAGAGGCACTGACACCCTGCTCTCTAGTTTGGCCTACCTTTTGACTACCTATTCATAGTCACAGAAATTGTTCATTACATCTCTACCACAATATCATTTGTCAGGTGTGCATTCAAGAAGCCACTTCACAGTTTTTAGCGTTTTCCTTTCACCATCGGGTGGCGTTGTCGATCAAGTAGCCTACTGCCTGCACAGTAATTTTCATGGGGTTCCACAGACATAAATTCATAGACCAGTAATAAATAAAAATGGAAAAGGACGAACAAACAAATACTGAGGTCAGTGGCGGGCTGGGATTAAAAAAAACGGCCCTGGCATTTGCACCCACAAGCGGCCCACCTCGCAGAAGTAAGGTTAGACACAACGCACAAAAAGAGCAGCATTTTTGATAGCCCCAATGATGGTGCAGATAAACTCCCATACTTTAAACAACTGCACAAAAGCATTGTCATCAATGCACAAATAAACCATGGTGAGTAAATTGTTAGAGCCAACCGCTCCATTTTAAAAACACTTGTCTTACCGTCATGCAGTTAACAAATTGCGAAGGAGCTCTCCTCTGCAACCAGGGTCGTCGGTCGTCGGTCGCTGCTAGTGTTAGCTTAAGTTGGAGTGGAATGAAAAAATGAATCCAATTTTGTGCATTTGTCGCCCTCACAGCAATGTTTTCTTGATCTTGTCTTTCTTTTTCTCTGCTTCCCCCTCCTGCAGCTTAGTGTCTCTATTCATGTTTCTAATACCAGTTAAACGTATAATCACACAACTGAACGACTTTACTAATGTTAGTCCAACTTCCATCACACAAACGTGCAGACACGACTTACTCCGTCGCCATTCTGCATAGAAATTCCCAGAAGGCATTGCTTCATTTTAATTTTCTCAAACAATCAAAAACAAAATAGCGGTATATTTGTTTTATTTCAAACCATGTACATTTTTTTTTCAGAATCCTAACAAGAAACTCCCTACAAAAAAAGTAGGCTGATGTAAAACTTTAAATACACAATGACTGTAATGTATACAGATAAATGTCATTTAATTACCAGTCAGATATTAATTTAATTGTGTTAATAAGCAGAACTGAGGAAAGAAACCTAAAAACGTTACTACTACTAAATATTACTAAAAACCAGTCCGTGCCTGACAGAGGTAAAATTAGGTAGTATTCACCTCAGCTTAAAGTGCACACTGTACATCATGGGATGGCAAAACTAAAAATACCATGACCACTGAGCCTCATTGGCCAGTTGAAACCATAGACTGTAAAATAAATGTTGACACCGATTAGTTGTGCTATGTATGTAGCTATGCGGAGAACAAATTGCTTCAATTGAAAGTTACTTTTGTACAATGTGATATTGGTGAAAATAAAGGCGTCTAGAGCGTCTCTAGACTCTAGAGTTAGAAGCTCCTTTGAAACATTGTCATGGCTTAAAGTTGTTGTAATGTCAAGTTCTTTATGTTTTTAACCAAATGAATTAATGTTTTTGCACAATTTTTTTATAAAGAATTTATATTTCAAATAATTGTTCCAGTTGTTTTATGTGAAAGATATGATTACAGTAGTGTACTGCTAAATCAGTTTGTTTACAGTAACATACTGTGATTACAGTAACATCAAGTTACCATATAAGTGAAATACAGTAATGATACTGTAAATCTATAGTATACAGTAACTTACTGGTAACAGTGTTGACTGAGACCATATAGTTTTCTAGATGTATACCTGCATAAGAAAACCATTTCTTCTACCCACAGCAAGTGGGCCACAACGAATGACTACAGTCATAGTCTGGTCGTGTAGCCGGATGAGGGGAGAGCTCCAATCCATCCATTCTAATAGAGGTGAATTACGTCTCTTTCTCTTTACAACGCAACGTTACTGACTGAATGGTGCCAATTTCTATATGGACTTCGGTCCCCTTTGTGTAAGTCGTGAACGTGTAGCGGTGGCGTCTTCCCTAATGGTAAATCTCCCGTTGGTGTTAGGACGGGGAATGTACGCCTAAGAGGGAATCACGTTAGCGTCAAGCCAACGAGAGGGGGACACCACTGTTTTTCCCATGTTTGATTTTGTTCTTTTATTTTAATTACGAGCTCTGTGTAACGAGACATCGTATAGGCTACTCTTACATCAGGTGTGCAATGTTTGAGAGCAGGCATAGGACGTTATCGTATGTGTTAATTTAAATACTATGGCTATATTTTTAACTGACCTGTTTACAGATGTTTCGTGTTGTCCTTTGTGTTTGTAACAAGCTACAAAAGTCTGAAAAGGAAAATGCTCCATTCATTTCTTTTTCCAGACCTGCTAACTGATTAATGTAATTCAACCAAGTCCGGCTGCCCAGCAGTGGGATACGAGCCAGGGGTTTAGTGAAGGTGTTTGGGCCAGGGCTCAGTTCAGCCACCTGAGATCCTTGGCTGCTGCGGCCAGTGCAGCACGACACAGCTGTCCAAATAGACTCCTAATGGCCGTGCTTGCTTTTGCCCTTAGAGGAGGCATGTCAAGCACACGTGTATCCCTGCCAAATTAGTCAAGCACCCTCTCTCAAGTTCCTTATGGCCTACCCACATGTTAAATAGTATTGGGAACACTTTATTTGAAAATGTCTACATAAGAGTGACATGAAGCTGTCATTAACCATGAGCCATGTCATTGCATAACGTCACTTTATTAACTTTTGTGACTCTCGTCTGATTTTTGTGTTGTCTGCTTCCAACCGAATGTCAACTTAAGAATACAAAAAATGACTTTTAATGACAGCAGTTTAATATAAATGATTGATCTGATTAATGATTTATTTGAATTTACCTTCAAATCAAGTACAAAACTACAGTTGTTTTTACATGAACTCTGATTTTGCTACATATTCAAAAAGTTTCATACATCAGTCTAACGTTGAATCTCATGCTGGCCACAATACCGGAATATTATATTATATTATTATATTATATTATATTATATTATTAGTAGCTATTTTGATTACCTTTTTGCTAATAATAGTAAATTGTAAATCCATTTAATTTAATAATCTGCATTGACTGAAAAAAGTGCCAAAGCATCATTTTAATAATGTTACCTCCATGACATCTAATTTTTTGACTTTATCAACATGTCAGGCTACTACTGTCTAACCAGAACTTTTGGACAACCACTTCTGACTGGACAAGCATATCATGATATTGGATTATATATTTTTTAGATTATGATTTTCATCCTACACCATGGACCAATTGCTGCTTCAATTACACTGCTAATTGTATTTTTCTGCTTGACCCCAGGCAGCTGGGTTAGCCCCTTGAGCCGTAGATCTGCCCAAATTCTCTCCCTAGACTAATACAGAAAAAACAATGAAACTCTAGGAAGTCTCTTCCCTTGCCCCTGCTGCTCATGGATATTCTTTGCTGTGAAGCGTGACACCATGACACAATACTATTAGTAACAGTATTTGTCTAATGCGATTAATTACAATACTTGTCTGTGGACTGTTATTGAAATGGAATAAGTGCTCATTCTTGGAGGAAACATCAGCTAATGTTAACATACAAACATTTGAAAAGACCCACAGGTAATACATATACATACTTCATGGTTGAAAGTACGTTTGTCAACTGGGAATTAATGGTTGCAGGGTTGCCTTTATTTGTTTCATAAGAAATCACCTGTTAATGTGAGTTTTTGTGTTTGAAGTGGTATTGAGTGGTGATTAAGCACCTTCCCTCTCCCTTTCCAAAGATATAGGGGAAGCCACTGTAAATGGTAGGTGCCATCAGCCCATCACAACACAAAAGACCTTCTCAATAGCACAAGTATTTTGGTTTGTCCATTTGTTAGTTAGGTCTTGGGCTTATTTTGAATATCTTCTTCCAAAAGAAATATATAAGTATAAAGTATAATTTACTTTATTATACTTTATTATATTTATGGACATTGTACATTACATGTAACATCCACAGACAAAGTGCAACACATTCTGTATTTGTATGTGTTGGTTATACCTGTTTTACCTGCATGCTATCCTGCTAGCTGAACTCATGTTCTGTTCAGTGCAATACACATTTGATTCTGGCCTGTTGCTTTCGGGATAAGAAAAGTAAATGGTAAGATCATTGAACAGGGAAGCCTTCTGTCTTCCTGTCTCCTGACGTAACCTGAGTCAGAGCTTTGGTTCCAGCCACAGGCCCAAGAGGCTTATCCTTCAGATAATTTGCCACAGCACAGAAGCAAAAGTGGGGCCTGAAGCTCTCACTGTTCCACCAGCCTGTACATGACAAGTCCTTCTATATCAAGCCACTGTTGATGACAACTTAATTCACCGCATTTTTGAGCGATGAGGAAGCTGAGCAAACCACCAGTGGCTGAGCCGAAGCAGGAGGCCAAACATACCGTATACAGTACACATGCTAGCTGCCTCCATGAATCCACTCTGGCTCATGGCTCTGATTTAAATGAACACAAACGCATTGACATGTGTACACACACATACACACACACACACACTGACAAACAAGCACACTCACATACACACTCACACACACTGTGGTCGTAGACGTGCCAGTCCATGGAATTGGTTGGTAAGGGGCCACACGGCGGCTTTTTTCCCCTCAGGTCTGTAATGAGATGTTCCATACCCAGCTGGTGGTTTGTAAATCCGCTTTGGCTTGGGGGGTGACCATGTCAAGAGAGGCAAGGCTTTGGGGGAGTCCAGCCAAAGAGATGTGGGGTTTGTGTGAAGCTGAGGGGAACTTAATCCAGCACTCGAGGTTGGACGCGGCTCTGCATGCTGGCGTCTTCAAGCTCCAGGGCCCTCAGACTATAAAGGGGCCTCTCCCTACAAACCAGCCTCTCTCTCTCTCTCTCTCTCTCTCTCTCTCTCTCTCTCTGTGTATATATATCTCTTTGTATAGTATGTGTGTGTGTGTGCATACAGTAAATATTTTTTTAGTCTGTATCTCTCTTCATCATAGACGATCCCCCACTCTCTCCCTCTGTCTGTCTCTGCCTTGTTTCATAGCTCTCCACACAGAGAGGTCCATGTCCTGCCCACCGCCACCTCCTCCTCTTCTGCTTCCCTCGCCGCATGTACAGAGAGAAAGCGATCACTGAGGCCTGTTGTTGTTGGACGCCACTGGTGTTGAAGGCGCCAAGCCAAACGAAAGGAGCCCGGACTGAATGACACACGGGTCTCCCTCTCTCTGTTTCCTCTCACCCCCCCCCCCCCCAACACACACACACACACACACACACACCCATAGCCGACGCTCTACTACTACTACAAGCCTGCCTCCTCATCCTGACATGAATGAGCTCAGCTGTCTCTGAAGTGCTCACACTCATTGTCCCGCGTGCGTGTTGTTCTGCTCGGCTCTCCACTTTTGAAGGACCGTCTGCCTCTTTCAGCGTTTGATGCGCCCAGTGTTTTCTTTACAACATGGCCAGTCGTCTGTGAGACTTTGAAAATACTGAAAAAAAGATAATGGCATTACGGGCCACCGTAGATTGCTTGAAATGAGGGTGTGAGATTAGGGAACGCGCCGTGGAAATAAAGTAATAGTTTCTCCTGGTCCATTCACTGAAGTAAACTCCATGATCATCAGCCTCTGTGAACTCAAGACTTCCTTATTTGTGAATCATATTTAAAGAGAGATTAAATGTATGACTGGAACACAAGTGACATAGCTTTCAAAATAAAGTTATCAGTCTTGAAATGTGAACTGGACTGTGACAAATCACGCATCCAAATCTGGGAGGGGGCCTATACCTCGATTACCATAATGTTCCATCACAACAGTTTTGTTATTGTGCAGAAAAATGTAATAGCACATTTTGTTTAGTTTTTTTTTTTACAAACACAACGAAATGTACACCATGCCTGGCCAATATTTAATAAAATACACATAAAAATGTATTTTTACTACACATAGTGTTGGCTAAGCACAGCATCCCAAGTGCACACTGGCACTAATTGGAAACATCTCTTTGGTTGACGGGAGGAAATGGAATATCACGATAAAAAATAATGAAGAGCCACATCTCTTTGCTATTCCAAGGCCAGATTCAGCAGCACAAGCCACTGTAATTCAATCATCGTAATCATCAGCACAGAGAATGGAAAGCTGGAGAGAAGGCCGTTTGAAGCGTGGAGACTTTGACAGTCTGGAGAGGGAAAACCAGCTGTCTGCCTCATCAACACCCTTTCTAAAACAGCTACATGTTCTTTTTTTAAGTACCCATGTACTTTTGATATTATACAGACATGTCCTGAAAGAAAAAATAAAGCAAGCTGTCCATAATTATTTTTTTAATCGCTATCATATGAGAAAATGGCATCACCTTCTAGACTCGGATGCTCTCCCTTAGGTTATTCTTGTATCTATACTGTAGTTCACTTTGATTAAAAAAAAAATGACTGCATCAAAGGATGCCTCATTAGAGTCAAAGTCAAAGTGGCCCATTTCCATGTTGTTATATTCCTTTGTTCTTTTAATAACCTTTATCCACCAAACTGAATGACCAAACACAGACATGGAAAAGCCTAAAGACTTTTTTTTTTTTTTACATACAGCGACAACAAACCTTCAGGAAATGTTCATTACAAGCCATAATTGACATGGGTGATAAAAGCCAAGACAATTGAATATGGTTTCATAGATTCTTGTTTCCTTTTTACGGCCATGTTACTGTACATTTGTCAAATAAGCAGTTAAGCAGTCTATCTCACATAGACCTAGCAGTCAGTATCACATATACATCCATATATAAACTTGAGTGGAGTATGAGAGTGAGAGAGTGACTTACTTTGAGTGTAAAAGTAAGAAAGTTAGACAGAGAGTTAGGAGAGAGAGAGAGAATGAGAGATAGACAGAAACTAGTAAAGAGAGAGAGAATGGGATATAGACAGAGAGTGGGATAGAGCAACCAGTCTAGTGGTTTGGCAGAGCACCGCATCTGAAGATTGATCTGGTAAACCACAGGAGATGATGCTGCTCTCCATGGTGGGATGACAAAGTGTAAAGAATGAGGTAGTATTTTTAGGACAGGAGTTGGAGAGCGAGACTGAGATTGATGAACAGTGTTGATATAT
>JAGFZM010001826.1:72995-130107 GCA_017657215.1 Limnothrissa miodon | reverse complement strand
TATATATATATATATATATATATATATATATATATATATATATATATCCTGAGTATGTACATGCATTGCATGAACTGATCTGAACATGCATATGCGTCTGGTAACTCATCTGGACACTCTCTTTCCATTTCTGTAAAATACCTCCCATACAGTAAGTGCTTCTTTTTTTTCAGCCCAGGCCTAGAGGTTGTAGTTGCTGCGGCCAACCTAGTCAAACACAGGACGGCCATTATTCCAGCAAATATCCATATGTTGTACAGATTACCGCTGCCAGCTGAGATGTATCCATTGCTGGGGCGTTGGGAATAACTGTTGGAGACGAGGTAGTACCTTTGGCAGAGGTGTGCTGGAGGGGCTGAGACGTCCAGCTTTGCTGGGCTGATGTTAAATAACACTTTCCTTAGCCCGGGAGAGAGACCAAGCCAAGCTAAGCCAGGCGAGTGCCGTGTGCTGTTCTGTGCAGCGCTGCGCTGTGCTGTTAATGGGGATGAATGAGGCTCATCAGTGAGGGATTGGGAGAGCCGTAGGGGGGCTCAGAGGCACAGGTGTGGTGGAGGAGCCCGGGCGGAGGCTGTGCACCTGAAGAGGGATAAGAGACTAAAACAAAGGGCAAAGAGGGATAAGGATGCGGGAGGGCAACAAAATAAGGTCTTCAAAGCCTTATACTTTGTAATAAACTGTGAAAGAAAACTTTGTCATTCACCGTGTCGTATGGAAAGCTGATCAGAAGATCTGTGTTCATCAGTGGACATTAAGTTGCACACAGCTGAGTGGCACCTGTGTGTATTAAGTCTGTAACATGTTTTTTTCTAGTTTTTGGACTCTGCACTAAACACACTTTAATTCCAATCTGCTTATGAGATATCACGCTGAATTCCTTTTGTTTGGACAAGGGTGAGAAGACAAAACATGTCCTGTAATAGACCTGCCAGGCTTCATAGGACAGACATTGGCTCCCCCAAGAGGTCAGACTGCAGCACTGCAGTGTTGTCCAGCAGCGAAAAATCCACACTGGAGTCAACAGGACAGTTCAGCCCAGTTAGCCCGCTGCTTGTTAATGTTTGGATAAGATTACATTTGCCCTTATTTCAGTTAAATGGGTCTCTTCAGGAGTCAGACCTCAAGCAATGCTTCCAACAGGGGTGGCCAAACTACCGTAAGGTCCAGGGGGCAATTGCAGCCTGTTGTAATCTTTTATGTGGCCCGCCATGAGATCAAATAATAACATATAATGTAAATGAATCTGTTATACACATTTTTTCCAAAAGATAATTTGCAACAAGCCCAAAAGATAATTTGCCCATATGAATTAGTGTGATATTAGTGTCAATAGTGTCATTAAAGGAGAAATGTGATGTACTGTAATAGTAATCACTCAATAGCCCTCTTGTCCAGTGTGAATGCTGTCAAGGGGGGGAGGGGGAGATTTTGCACAGACAGAATAACTAATGTTAGCTGAATGGGGCATAGCGAATAAAAAATGAAAGTACAATACTATGCCCCATTCACTTAGTGTTTGCAGTGTATTGCTTATGACTGTGTGTATAAACTGTGTTGATAGTACTGACAAATGTATCTCATCCTCAAATGTAATCTAATTACATAAGCAAATTGTTGGTACATTTTAACATAATATAATGAGTTGGGAATCAATATTCAGAAATAGTTCCTGATGTTTTGCCATATACATCAAAGGTTTCCAGTGATACTGCCGTACACAACAATCTGCAGTCTTCAGCAAATATTTCTTGGTGTGTTTTAAATGATTTACATTTGTCAGCTGCTATAAAACCAAATCAGGATTCTGCTTAACAGATCACATTAACATGTGTGAGGTGCATGGACATCTCCCAGGCAGGCCCCCCTGATGTCAAAGTCCAGCAGCACTCGTGGCAATTACTATTGACATCCTGCTAATTGTCGCTGAATAATTAATATTTCGTGTCCTCCAGTAGCGCAGGGGCAGAGGGAAAGGTGAATATGCCTTCTCTGGGCCTCAAATCCATTTCATGGCAAATCATTAATCTGGACTTACATTGTTTTATTTAGTATGCAAGGGCTGTTACTCCCAGAGAATCAGATTTAGCACTGGAAAGGTAGAAAACTAAAAACAAAAGGTTGATTTTAATGGTTAATGAGTTTTTGACAAGGGCTAAGATCAGGCCTATATTTAAATAGGCACACACATTTGACATGTGCTCCACAATCCAAGACAGCTGTGATGGCGCTTATACACCTTTATAGACTTTGTGTGGATCAATAAGTACAGCTGCGGCAGGGAACACAGTCTTCTGTTTTCATGAATAGGACCTGACTGCCATCTAGTGGTAAAACTAGGAATTTAAAAAACAATCTCAGGTACTTCACTGTATTTTTTAAAGATTGGTTATCCTGATTTTTCTCCTTAATTTGTTTATTACATACATGGAGTGTCTCTCCAGATATTGTTGTTTTGAAATATCTCAAAACTTGTATTGCATTTGCTCAATTTATTATAGAAAAGAACACACCAAAGACAAACCTGAGTAAAGCTTGATGATATAATGTCTAGCAAACCATGTCTAACAGCCGACACAGCACAAATATTAAATCTGGTTGCTCAGTTGTCTTCATGAAAATTCAGGTTAAATTAACAGTTCAAGTTCAACTTGTATTGATGTATTGATATGTATTGATAACATATTTAAAGACTTAATTTTCAGTCCAACACTAATTGGAATGTTCTAGCTTGTTGTTTTCCTCGATAATAAAATTCAAATTGCAGTTTGATTGAGTTAGCCTGGAAATAGGTATAAAACAACTTTTTGAAGAGTTAAAAAAAATAAAAAAAATTTCCAGCACCTGAACCGAACATTTTGAATTGCACCCCACATGAGTGAGTGCAGGTTCCCTTGCTACTGGGGTAAAATTATGTAGTGACACGTCCAATCCTTCTTTTTGATTTCTCTCTGTGAAATGGGCCTGTCTGTGAGCCATTAGTAGGTCACTCTATCTGTTATGCTTCACAGTGACACCTGATTTATTGCCGCTAATGAGCCCCTATTATTTCCACGTGCCAAATTAATGTCTGATTCGCAAAGCCTGGTATTCATCATTGAAATGTTATGCTGTCAAAATGCATTCCTCCATAGACAAGGTAAAGAAGCCAGAAAAAGTGTACTCAGGTTTTATTCAAGATCACCATGAGTGCAGGTATGAACAGCACATCTGCTTTTGTAATTCAGGCTATGATGGACCTGAAGTTGTGGAGTCATTAAAGGCTACATCAAAGGTATTTTCTCAGCATTTCCCTTTAGCCTTTCAACTCTGCAAACACACAACAACATTTGCGTGTCATAATGGCTCTTCTGAGTTCATCTTTGCAAATACCTATTGTAATAAAATCAAAATGTACAAGACTGAATTAACAACAGTGGTGCAAAAAACCCTGGAATATGAATACGCTCAGAAGCCTACACACAAATTAAATGCAGAACAATATAAGGCATGTTAAAATTTGCAACATTGGTTCACTAGCTTGTCACAGTTCAAGAAACAACTGTGTTAAATTTGAATTAATATAGCATTGTTTTACCAAAATAACACTATAATGTAATTTCATAGTTAGTGTAGTCTTGTTTCTCTTGTTATGAAAAGGGCAACATAATGTACAATAGTACAGATGAGTAAAGAGTATTAAAAAGTCAACTTCCCAAGGGCGCATGGACCCTATAAAACCATGCCATGTTTGAAGTTCGTTTTTATTGTTATTTTATTGTTTCTCAGCACAGCCTTCCAGCAATGTCTAAAAACAGTAGTGTCTATGGAGCAACAAAACAAAACAGGGTTCTCAGAGTGCCATCGGACTGAGAGGAAATATTTGCTGAATGGCACAAAGCTTGTTATGTGGTTACAAATCCTTTATGATCCCATACCTTGCCTTTAATTGATGATTCTTTTAAAAATATAGCCATATCTTACATTTCCTGTATTGTGCTGTACTGCTCTGTATATTTTATTTGCATCAAAGCTCATAGACGGCATACTCAGACAAAGCTGATGGAAGCTGCACCATTCTTCTCTTTCATTTCAGGGCACTTGTAGTGTTTATTTGTTTAGGCCCTGTCCCAGGCTAGAGGCACTGAGATGCGCCTGGCTGGCAAACCAAATTTACATCCACATTAGGGGACTGATGTGACTGCAGGTATTTCCAACAAGGGCTTATTATTGGCATTAGTTAAATGCGCACTAACATGTTAGATGGAAATCCAGCTATTGAAGTCCAACCAGTGAGATTTCTGCAAGCTTTTGTCTACCACAAACTACGCTTTGAGACACTTGACCTGCATACTAGACTGATGCATGAACCCGTATATGACTTATACAGATTTATCCTTGCACCGATGCTGTAATTTTTATGTTATTAGGCTATTTTTATTTGTATCTTATTGTACCACCATATTGTACCACAGTACATTCATGCGCATCTCTACCCATAGTATTTGTATTCTAGTGTTATTTTTAGTAATGTTGATCTAGTCATGTTGTTTTTGTTGATCTGCTTCTTATCATCCTGTGTACATTGTAGTATATGTTGTGTGTGATTTTTCAAGCTGCTGGGACCTTGAATTTCCCCTTGGGGATCAATAAAGTATCTATCTATCCATCTATCTATCTACAGTAAACTAGGCTTCTTCAGCTTGCATTTTACCATTCCTTAGATCTTACTACCAGTCAGACGACTCAGCTGTGCAGACTAGACTTAACTCCAGCACTGACAACTGTTGTCTGATTGCAGATATCACAGAGGAGGGCCTGGGACTTTAACCTGTGCCCCGGTGTCTCCGTACTGATTGCTTCTGAACCTGAAATCCTTTTTGCAAACAACCACACAGGCCACAGTGAAAGTGCAAACAGAAGGCAAAGCAACCCTGAGACTGATTGCTCTTTGTTTTGTGGTAATGGTAACTAGCCTGGAGACGGAATGGTGCATTACATAACCATAGGTTACAGGGTATCTCCAAATCTAGATACAGCATGAGCCACATACCTGCCTGATATCATATCTTCGACGATTGCTTGATATAATCTGGCCTGTTTTAACCTGTGATCCCTTGCTGGACATGTGTGCTGTTGTATTTTGTTACCTCATTCCTACATACACTTCTTTTACTATAATTAAAAAGCTGTAATCTAAAGCGATTCTGTAGTCTCTGTCAAGCTACCAAACATGACTTAAAAGACTAGTTAAGTTTACTTCACACAGTTTCAGCAAGTGAAGTAAGTTTCCGCCAATCCATGAGTTTCCACCAAGTAAGCTTCAAATATTCTTTCTACATCTGACAACATTTTACACTAATTTTTCAAGTAGACCTTTTACTGTGCACATTTAAGTAGGCATTAGTTATTATTTTTTATCAGACTGCAATGTCATAGTTTCCCTCAGGCTCCTGCACCCTGCCGGAGCTCCGATCCACACGTTCTGGATCACATGATGTGCTCTCTCCCGAGATGGGACGGAGTCTGCAGAGTGGGGGTCGCAGGTGGTGCAACAGATTTGGATCAGTGCGGCAGAACGGACATAAATCTGCTCGTGTCAGCCGAGATGACCCACTGCTTTCAGTAGTCCTCTGCAGAAGTCCAAGCCTCATTAGGCAGAGATGCACTCACTTCCCAATAGCCCGTGACTTGTCTTCACGCTATTCCTGACCATTTGTCTGCCTCCTGACTTTTCTTTCTTATCCATTTGGGAGGACAGCATGAGACTGTTTTTAGCTCTAGTATGTTGACCCAACCAGGCATTGTTGTTTCAATCAGATGGTTCTGATGGAGAGACGCCCATGTAAGATTTCTATCCATTTGGATTTTCTGAGAAACACCTAGAGTTGATGGACCACTGAAACGATAAACGATTAAAAACATTATTTTAAGGTATTAAAAGGTCTTTGGTGCTACTCTAATTGGGCATAGTAGTTGAAACTGAAGGAAAAGGTACTGTGCCCCATTCAGTTAGTGTTAACTAGTGTTAGCTATTTGGCCTATGCTGTGTTAGCATTTTTGTCACCATATCAACAGCCTTCAGTGACAGCGATTTGGAATCACAGGGCTATGGTATGGAGTGATTCACGTTAGATTTCTCCTCTAAGTTAGAAGAATCAAGGCCTAGGGATTTGGTGGTATTTCAGAGCGTCGGCCAGAAACAGGTGCACCGCAAAATAAGGCTGCCAGTATGGCTGTGGATAGTCTCACAAGGCAATTCCTCAGAAGAATTGCTAATCTCAATGCAATCAGGATTAGTATGGAAAATATAGTGTTCGTGAGTAGCATTCACCCAGAGGTACTTGCATAGACCACTGCAGTGCTCCCCTCTGCCAAACTGCATTGATGATGAACTCAGAGACACTTCATGTGTAGTGTCTCATAAAAGAATAAAAAATACGTAGGTATGTGTGCTCAAATATAATATCATATTATGGTCTTTAAAAGAATGTGAAGACATCCAGCTTTATCCAGAAATATGCAGCAAGACCTCATCACTTCACCTCACCACTGCCTTATCCTTTCCCAAACTCTCCAAACTCTCTCTCTCTCTCTCTCTCTCTCTCTCTCTCTCTCTTCTTTGCTCTGTCTGGATAGTGATGAGGTAGGCAGAACTCCATCAAGCCTCCTGTCCCTGCCGGCAGTTATGAGGACATTTTTACACTCCACAGTGCTCTCCTACCCATCACCAAACGCTTTCTAATGACAGGGAACTAGATTGGGTTCTCCTTACAGGGTTCCAGCAGGGTCTTAAAATCTTATAATGTCTAAAATGTAAAAATAATAATAATAATTTAAGGTCTTAAATGTGATGAAATGTTGTACAGTATGTACATATATGCTTGATCTAAGTGAATTATTGCTGTGGTTTCATGTAGGCCATGGCACTTGCTTGAAGTGTGTCTTCCATTTGAGAGGAAACTGACATTTTTTATGAGAGTATTTGTATTTGATGGCATGATTATGTACATCCCACTGACATAGAATGCATACATTTCACTTGACATCTCATAAACCTGTGTATGTATTTTATTTTTTGCTGAAAAAAAGTCATCATTTTGGCCCTCATCATAATCATATTGGTAATTAGTAACAAACATAACTGGTAACAATTCTGCAATGTAGGTTGTTGAAACCTGCAGACACCCTCCATCCTGTCCTTACCAGTGCAGCTGAGCTCAGGAGTGTGTGAAAATGAAATAGAAACAAGAACCAGAATAAGACCACATCCTCCCACTGAAACAAATAAAGAGGGCAGATTTAGTGATGAGTAAACACCGCCTTAACCTGTTATCCTTTGACCATAATGTCCAAGTCTGTAGCTTTTTTGTCTAACTTACTGTATGTAACTAAAATAGGTGATCTAAAATAAATTCACTTTTGGGTAATACAAATATAGATAAATAAATAAACGTTTAACCTCTAAACCACTAAACCTTGTAAATGTGTGGATTATATGTGGAAATTTGTGTTTGTTTTGTGCAAGAAGCAACATTCATGCACACAACTTCTTGGGTGCTTTTATTTGCATTTATCTACAGTAGTTTGCTGTCACTTTTGGATTTTGTGTGCAGCATGTTGAAATTCTTGTTTGTCTGTATCAATAAACTTGCTTTGCTTTGCCTTCCTGTTCAAATCCTAAATCCACAGATGAAACATCAAACCTCAAAATAAATTCCCACACACCTGGGAGACACCTGACCGTCCTTTCGAGACGCACAGTATATTTCTCTTCAAAGAGACCATAGAGTGTTCATAGAGGGTCAGTTGGGATCTCATATTTTTCTCTGTACCATCAGTAAAATGATGAACACAATCAACAAGAATACACCAACATCAGCAAAAATACAGTATATTATCTATCAAGTCTATCTTTAATAGACTGTTTAGGCCATACATATAGTGTAGTCTGTGGGAATCCTTTTTATTTGTCCACATGCCATAGCATTTTAGGCTATGCCACACATACTACAGTATTTGAACATAAAATTTTCAACCACATGTTTTCAACCACTGCCAGGAGACTTAATGCTGTGTATAATAATGATAATAATCTGGTGCGAACACATTCTTACTCGCCTGATGAAGGCCGAAGTTTGTGGGCAATGATTGAGAACAACCTATTAGCATCACAAGTAAACATAAGTAAAGGCAAAAGCTTCCCAAATGAACCTTTGCTGAGGTGGATTAGTACAACACGTTCTTGAGGAGAAAGGCAGAGAGCTGTTTGTGTAGCCTCCTTTTTCATTACTGTGAAAATAACTGGCATGAAGTATGATGCCGCCTACACACTCCTTGGCACTACAAGTCTGTATCAAAGGTAATTGCTGTTCACGCCGTGTTGTATCAAAGGTACACAATGCTACAGATCTCCAGTTGCAGTCCTGCTATACAAAGCTCAGAAACATGCACCCATGCCAGACCTATCAGACTGTTACACTCACTTAGTTGGCCTTACTGTTATGCCTGGTTCTCTGTATTTCAAGACTTAATGAAATGTTTTTTAAGATCTGACTATGGTACCCAAACACCCTTCTGAATCCTCTAAAAGAACCATGTTATAGAGCAAAATTTGAGATGAAAGTGAAATAAAATCAAAAGTCTTTCTTAATCTAAATCAGCTCTAATATGCTGAAATCAGCTCTAATATGTACACATGTTCTGTTTGGCCTTGTGCCCTCTTCACACACAGTCGATAGTCTGGGAATAACCAGTGGGGGGAGACAACACACACATTCATGCACTTGCAGTACTGAACATGCACTTGAACGCATGCATGTTCTAATACCGGCTCTAATGTTTGCCATGACGTTTGATGATTAATTGAAGGTCCTTAAGAGTGGTCCTGGCATAAGTGCTTGTTACTGAAGAGCAATCTAATGGATATGTAACACAATAAGTCATGTATTAATAAGATACACAAACATTAGGCCTGTTTCTTCTGTGCGTGCGTGTGTGTGTGGGTGTGTGTGTGTGTGTGTGTACATAGTATGTGTACATGTGTGTCTGTGTACATATGTGTGTGTGTGTGTGCATGCGTGGGTAGGTTTGTGATATGGCTGCATGCATGTGAAAGTACAATATGAGTAGGTGTGATGCAACATGCATACATGTTAACATTATACCATTATACAACAGTTAGGTCTGGTATAACTATTTATCAATTTTGAATTGAATGAGACATGCTCACTAACCCTATGCATCGCTAAGATTGAGTATATCCACCGATGCATCATGGGTGACTCTTAACAGCTACTAATTACTCCACCTAAAGTAGATAAGTGTTAAACTCAACATAACAAAGTTCTCTGTTCATTGCATGGTAATCAAAAGAATGCTTAAAAGGGACTACTTTGCGAAGAGGAAGGATTGTTAGGAAACACTGACAATAATTCAACACTTTTTAAACTACTCTGATGTGTTCATTTGTTGGTAGTGAAACTGTTGTATAAAAGCCACCCAGCTTTCAGCTGAGGGTACATAGAAGGAGTCCTTGCTTTCTTTTAACCTCTCTCCACATCAAACAGCCACATCAGACGCTAAAAACATTTGGCATAATTGTTTTTTCTTTCTGTTTTTTTTTTTTTTTTTTTTTTTTGCTATTTTGCATGCCTCATTTTGACCAGTTCATTTTTAGGAACAGTTCAGCAGGACCACTTAAGTCTAAATGAAAACAAAGAATACAACTTTATATCTAATGCAAAACAGTTCGAAATTTTGAGCCAGGACTCTTTGTGGGAGTCCCTGTCTTTTTCATGAGCTCTAGATATGAAACAGCGGCCTTGTCAGGGTGAGTTACCCCCCTCCCAGGAAACAGCAGCCTCATCTGTGTCCCCCCCTGTTAAAACTTGATGTGTAATACATTGCCCTTCTAGAACAGAGTGAGCATGAATGAAAGTAGTATGACATTGTTTCAAAAATTAAGCTTTTTCTGGTGCAACTCAGGAGGAGCTGGGTTTCAAAGCTAAGGAAGTTGACAAAAGGTAACAGCTGAAATAAGGCACACTGGTTGCAGGCAGCCATTTGCGAGAAACAGCAGATTGGTCGAGAGAACAGCAGATGTTGGGTATAGGATGTTGGGTGTAACCAATCATACATTTAGACATATAGAAGCAGACTTTTGGCTTGGCTATGTGAGCTGTCGCAGGATGCTCCATTAGGTTTCAACCAGTGTACAAAATAATATTAACAGTAATCAGTTACATTACATTAAAAAATTATATAATTAAATTACAGTTACTCTAAGGAAATATTCACGATTACATTTTGAGTTACATCTGAATATCTTCTGCAGAGAAAGATTTGTCATTTTGAATTGACAACTCAACCCACTTGTAGCTGGATCTACAGCCTACAAGCAGTCGTCAGTTGCGATGATGACTGCAATGTCAAATAGAAACTCAGAGTATGCCTATCTCATTGCGGGCAGTAAAAGTGAGCTGTTCTGAGTAGGTGCAGATATACACTATCAAATCTACACAAAATACTGTACTATAAGGGTAACCCCACTAGATTCTAGTTAACTAGAAATGGTTGGAAGTTGACAAAAATCATTAAAAATGTGGACAAGTAATCCAAAAGCAATCAAATGTTATTAATTACATAACTTTTTTGAAGTCATTGAAATAGTTTTTCTGATATTACATTAGATGTAGGGTAACGTGTAACTGTAACACATTAGATTTTCAAAGTAACTTTCTCAACACTGGTTTCAACAACCCCATTTTTTTCATAGGCCTTAACCTAAATAATCAGAGCACGATCTACTATTTGATCAACTACAGTGTGTGTTCCAGTTCAACCGTTATAAGAAAAGGTGGGGATAAAACAGCAAATTCTGTGAGGAAATTCAAACTTCTTATTTCCATAAGGGTCAAACATGAGTAATTTTTGGACTATTGCCCACTGCAGACTAGCTAGTTAACCTTCTTTCTGAAGTAGTGTTTGCAGCCATTATTTATCCATTTTCTTTTCCCTACAAATACTTAATTCATTCAGGCTTTCACACACTCGCCTTATGTTGGCTACCTGCCAATTAAGTCTCACCTAAGGTTTTTTTTTTGCATTATTTAATCACTTAGGATAGCAATAACAAAAATCAATATTTTTTTTTTTTCAGATTCAGGTCCCACAGTTTTTTAGATATAGGCCTCTACCAAAGATGTCTGTTCAAACGTCAGATATCTTTAATGCATAAAAAAACATTTAGAACAACTCAAATAAAAAAGTTATTTCTATTCAACAAATGATTAGAATTTGCCCATGTCATTAACTACATGGGCATAGGCAACACTACAGATGTTTTTGGAGGTTGTTTTGGCTTTTGACCTTTTTTGCAACCGCACTAATGATTATGGTCAGGGGTGCAACAGCACTTCTCTTCTTTTACTATTTCTGATGGTGTGTTGTGAAGCATCTCTGGTTCGAGTTCAAACACAGGAACACATTGCATTTTTGGTATTTCCATCTTGATACACCCTTTGGACCGAGGTTGCACCTCCCCCGCTTGTCAGAGTGAAGTGGCAAATGTCCACAGTTGTCATATCGCACATCTGGTTGTGGCTGTGAGGGTCTTGGGGTGTTTGATTTTTTCTGAGATGGCATGTGTGGTAGAGAGGATGATGATGGTCGGCCAACTTTGGATGGTGGCTTGTTGACTTGTTAGCTTGGTGGCTTGTTGATTTGTTGAAGTGTGGGCAACTGCCAGATGGAACCTTTAGAGAGGATGCGGTGTTTCGTTCAGGAGACCGCAGTCCCTCTTGTAGATAAGCCAAGCTTTTGAGATGCACAGGTCAAGGATGTATCCAAAAAGGGGAAAGTACCATCTCCTTGATTTCACTGGGGTCTTGTACATGTGCACCAGCATGTCAGAGAGATCGATGCCTCCTATATGCTGATTGCAGGGCAGAGAAATGTGAGAAATTATATTGTTATAAAACATTTTACATCGAACACAGCACATGCAAGTGAATAACAGTAAACATAATATTAGTGACAGGAAATCTTCATATGTTCTTTATTAAAAAAAAAAAAACTCATTGTCTTAGCATCACTACATTTAACTGAACTGTTAGCATGTCAAAACATGTTTTTAGACAGTATAAAAGCATACTTACTGAATTATTTAAACATGTATATCATAAAATATCATTAAATTAATATAATGATGTAGGATCAGAAGATATGTGTTTTGTTGTAAATAGCTAATTGTACTGACATTAACTAGCTTCGCTACCTTTAGCATGAAATGACATTTCAACCATTTGAGTAATTTTTAAAAAAATGTTAAAATCAAAACTCATGTGACGATGAAAATTTCTTGGTCACACTTCCTGTTTGAAGGAGTACTGACAAAACATACAGCTCAAAGACTCAGTGCCATCTAGAGGATTTCTTTAGCATAGTGCAACTAAACCAAGTGGCAGAGAAGGCTCAGTCAGGTTGAATTAAGCTGAATGCATTATTCAATGAGATATTGTGACTCAAAGTGTGGTCGACCAAACGGTTGCGCAGAACCTTAAAGGGTTGATTCAGGCCTTTTCCCATCAGTTGTTAAAGTAAGGCGTTATTGTTATGCAACCCTTACCAAACAATCCTGAGCTGTGGTGCAGTATTTTTGTACTGTATTACTGGTGTTGCACTGCAGCAGATGTGATATTTTAGACATGTAAAAATGATTATAGAAAAGTGCATTTGACATACAAGGGGAGCGAGAGGGTGTGTGCACAAAGTAAGTGTGTGCTTCTGAACTTGAGATGCAAAATGAAGCTTATATGAGGATAAGGAAGGAACAAACAAAAATTCAAATTAAATAAAAACAGAATACAAATCGATAGAATTCAAACTAACTGGTCCTACTGGTAAAACGATTAGAACCATGAAAGTAATCTACATGTAACATTTCAGCTTTGGACCTGCAGCAAGGCCACACCTATGGGGAATATCCACTAACAACTCCCCTCCTACTCGAGTTATACCATAACAAGTTTCTGCTTGCATGGGGCTTAGATTTATGTAAAAAAACAAAACGCTATTCTTATTTACAAAGTTACAAACTCATAGGTCTGTAGAACTCAATTACAATACTCCTGACAAAGTAAACTCATCATTTACAATGACACAGTCAATAACCTTGGTGTACTAGTGGACAATGATCTTAATTTTAATGCACTGAAAGCAGTGACTAAATCAGCATTCTACCACCTAAAGATTTTTTTTTCAAACTTAGAGGTGTTATGTCTCAAAATATTTAGAGAAACTCATCTATGCATATTTTAGTCTAGATTACTAGAATGGATTACTTTTTACAGTTACCTCTAAAAAACATTCAATAACTTACAACTCATACAGAATGCAGCAGCAAGGGTTCTCACAAAATCAAAAAATATATCTTATGTTAGCCCTATACTTAACCCTTCACTGACTACCAGTGGTATATAGAATTTATTTTTTAAGTGTTGCTGCTCATCTACAAACCCCTACAGTAAATGGACCAGGCCTAAAATTTATCCAATATATGCTTATAGGCCAGCAATATTGAACTGAACTTTTACTCAATCCCAGCATCAAAACTAAAAGTGGTCAAACAGCTTTTAGCTGGCATGTTCAAATGTGTACTTAGCCATAAGATAACAATGCTCCAAGCACCACCTGTTTTAAATGAAGACAAGAATCACCAATCATTTATTATTAGCCTACTGTTTTAAACAATTTATCTTTTAAAGATATCTTAATTATTTTTACTATTTCCTCTTTTATCATATTTTTTTTATCATTGTTGAAATTGGGACTGGAACTAATCGTTTTCCTTCTTATTGCTTTTTCCTGTGTAAAGCACATTGAGTTACTTTGATAACACTAGGCCTAGATATTTAGGGAAAGGCCAGGCATGCTCTGCTAAGGTCTGTCAGCAGCAGTACACATTGTTAGTATCTCTTAATATCTCCTTTGGGATCTCAAAGTAAACTACATGGACTACATGAACTGACTTGGACAGGTCAGAGACCAATGGCACCTGTATATAACAGTAATACTTAAAACATGATGACACTAATTCTATTACAGTACACTTGTTTTTTTTTTTGCCTTTTTGCCATTATTTCAAGATCCCTTATGTAAGCAAAATTTGTGTTTTCTTTGTTTGGTGAAGAATTTTGTGACAATCATGGGTTAAGTCACTTCACAAATGTCCCTGTCCCAAATGTCTTTACAAACAAAACAGAATTCATTTCTGTCTGACAAAATCAGCACTTCACATAAACTAAAACCACAGATTAAGAGGCAAGGAATTCTAAAGGTTTTATTTTGAGAAACAAGGGGGAAGAAGAATCACCCTCCTTGCACTACTCTGCAGCAATATACTAAAAGGAAACACATGCTATTCTGCACCTCTTTGTTCCAGCGAAACCCAGTGGAGAGGTTAGAAATAGAGTGTGTATGTGAGATATTCTCAGCTGGACCTTGCTCAGAAAAACTCCTCATGGATCATGTGTTTGAGGTGTCTCTGCGCACAAAGTATAGTATCCCAAAAGAGAAGATACATCCAGAAAACAGCTAGATATTAGCAGTGTGTTAACTGCTTTATATATTATGATGATGATGATTATTAAGATAGTAATGATGAGAAGTGTGTTTTAGCCTCCAAGATGAAACATTGTTCAAAAAAAGTGAAAAGGAGATGGTCTGCACACTGCTGCCCGTTTTAACAATATAAAATAAATGCTTTGTGGAGCTTAAACAGTGTGTGGGCCATTTCTCTTTCAATTGTCTACTTCAACTGTCTGGCACATGTGCTGCTGTTTTTTGGGATATGCACACAGCCTTGCTTTAATAAATGTTCAAAACAGCCCACATTAAATACAATAGGTTTAATTTATTACATACACAATTAGTCTGCATTCACACCAAGAGCTATAGTGAAGCTGTAACTGCAGAAAGTAATCCATTCTATTGACAAGAGCAACAAAAGAGATAAAAACAGCAAGTGACTAAAATAAGTTGAAGCGGCTCAACTTCATGTCAAATTAGCAATGACATGGTTCATGTGGAAATGGAATGTCAATCAGAAGGACACTGAGCATTTAGAGTTACATAATCAAGTAATGATATTTTAGCAATGGTGTTTAGAAGTGACAAAAGTGATTTTAAAGCTTTTATCTTGGTGTGAACGCACAGTTAAATATCAAGTACACTGCATGTACACATTTACAAACTAGCCAGTAATCTTAAAGGGATTATAGAATGCAAAACCACATTTACCTCGTTATTGTTGAATTTAGGTAGCTGAAGATATCCAATAGACCATACCGAAACTTCGACACCTTCTCCCGACGTCTTCTACATGTAAATTTCAAATTAGAGATGACCATGCTGAAACAGTGGATCTGAACAGAGGTTCACAGACATGAAAAGGATCCACCTTTGCACGGTCCAATCAAAGATTAAAGTTTGGAACCGTCTCTGGTCCAATTCGGTGTTGCTTCATGAATTTGCCAGGGGAGGTGGGAATTACGAATCGTTTCGTTCTAACCCTTTAAATGAGCCTGTAGATGAAGCTCTAGCAGTGCTCCTGGGTCACTTTCAGACGCACAAATTTGCGTACACTATTATTGAGCCTCAAAGAGCAATTTCTGATGGTCAAAAATTTGTTCTTGAATTTGTTCAATTTTATTTATATAGCGCATTTTTTACAAAAGGCATGTCACAAAGCGCTTAACACAACAGGGGCAATGAAAAACTCCCTAGCAGCGTTTTTTGTTTTTACTTGTTATGGTAGAGGAAGAAACCTTGGGCAGTTCCGACGGCTCAAGGGGCTAACCCAACTGCCTAGGGCAGGTTTTCAGTCTCTCAGATGGTGAGTAGTCCACTATTATTCCATTAGATACACATTACAAGAAAATTTTGGTAAATAAAGTAATATAGGAGTCCCATTAGAATCCCAGGATATAGTCCCATGTCATTAGACGCAGTCAAGCCAGGGGCCAGCTAGAGGCTGTATCAATCATGTCAGGGTCATCTGTGAAGCTGAAGGCAGACCACCCAGGAAGCCAGAGATGCAGGATCAGGCAGTGGAAGGCAGGGGCAACCCTCAGCAGGGAGGCAGTGGCATGGACAGTGGAGTGGGTTGAGGACCATTCATGAGTGCCGCCGGATCACGTTGGAAGAAGGTCCCAGGAGAACCCAGGAGGTGCAGGCGCAGGCAGTGGAAGGCAGTGATGACTCACGGCAGGGTGGTAAAGGCATGGAAAATCAGAGAGGAGATGAGTTAGAACAGTCTCCATCAGATTTCAGAGAATGTGAGTTATATTGCATGTGAAACCATATACAGATGCTGGCTAAGTGAAGAGAGAGAAGTAAGTGGAGAGGAAAGAGAGAGGAGGAGAAAGAATAGTGAAAATTGTACGGGTTAACAGATGGGTGGATTGTGGCGGCATTAAACTATAGCAGCATACCTTTTTAATACCTATTTAATAAATATACTTGGAAAAAAACAACCTCTTACCTCGTTCATTTGTTACTGACAAGGATGTTGTGCAAAAGAAATATAGAATAAAATAAACTTAAAAAAGGGTTTATTAGATAGATAGATAGATAGATAGATAGATAGATGTTTATTATAGGGGAAATTCACTGGTCCCAGCAGCTTAAAAAATCACACACAACATATACTACAGTGTGCACAGGGTGATAAGAAGCAGAACAAACAAAAAAACATGACTACATTACTAAAAAGAACAATAGATTACAAATACTAAGGGTAGAGATGTGTATGAATGTACTGTGGTCCAGTATGAGGTGTGTGTCAAGGTAGAAGTGCAAATGTGTAAGGTTAAAAGTCTAGTGACCAGCAATAAATATGTGCATATGTAAAATGGGCAATAAAAATATAAGCATAGCAATTTAACAGTTCTAGAATAAGAATATGGACAATAAGATAAAAATAAAAATAGCCTAATAATATAAAAAATACAGCATCAGTGCAAAGATAAGTCATATAAGGGTTCATGCATCAGTCAAGCATGAAGGTCAAGTATCAAGTTACAGTTATTGTTATTGGTCAAGTATGAAGTTACAAGTATAAGGAGGGGTTGTGCATGTGGGCTAATGTAGCCAGTAAGGTCCGTAGGCACAGTCATTGTCCAGGATGTTGAGTAGCTTGTTCAGGGTCCTTTTGTCTGATACTGAAGTGATGCACTCCAGTTAAGCTCCCACAACAGAGCCAGCTTTCCTTACCAGCCTGTCTAGTCGCCCAGCATCCCTCTTCCTAGTGCTTCCTCCCCAGCATGCCACAGCATAGAAGAGGACGCTGGCAACAACAGACTGGTAAAACATCCAGAGAAGCTTGCTGCAGACATTGAAGGACCGCAGCCTCCTCACGAAGTACAGCCTGCTCTGCCCCTTCTTGTAGAGTGCTTCTGTGTTGACTGACCAGTCCAGTTTATCGTCCAGATGTATTCCCAGGTACCCAGTCCACCACCATCTCCTTGGCCTTGGCAGTGTTGAGTTGTAGGTGGTTGAGTCTGCACCATTGCACAAAGTCCTCCACCAGGCTCCTGTATTCCTCCTCCTGCCCATTCCTGATACAACCCACAATTGCAGTATCGTCTGAAAACTTCTGCATGTGGCATGACTCCGTGTCAGAAGTCAGATGTGTACAGTGTGAACAGGATTGGAGAGAGCACTTTTCCCTGTGGAGCTCCGGTGCTGCTGATGACAGTGTCAGAGAGGCAGTCCTTCAGTCTGACGAACTGTGGCCGCTCCGTCAGGTAGTCTGCAATCCAGGATACCAGGTGGGCATCCACACCCATCTGCAGGAGCTTGTCACTCAGTCTGGGGGGTTGGATGGTGTTAAAAGCATATAAAAAAAATCACTGAGTAAAAGGATGGTGCTTTATGTTAAAATGTGTCAAAATATCTACTACATCTCTATATGGGCTAAAAATCCAAAGTCAGACTTAATTGATGACATTTTAGGGAAGAATTTGAAATTTGAATTTTAGATGTGATGGGTGTAAATAAAACTAAACATTGGCCTCTCTAGAGGGTATGATTCACTTACAGGGCGGGTGTACTAATATGCAGTTGCCACAAACATAAATAATATCCTGTGAAAGGTGTCCAGGTGACAGTGAATTAAATGATTATGGAATGACAGCATTAAGCTGTTGGGAATAAATAAAGAAAATGTTTGAAAAAAGTAATAAGGTCTCATTTCAAATGATGACCGTATAAAAAAAAAGCTGATAGAGGAATAGAGCAGGTAGAATATTTACTAAGTGGGTCTGTTGTGTTTGCAGAATGACTGGTATAATTAGACACAGAGCCAGGCTTCCATAACTAATTAGATGAGAAGTTAATTGACAACCATGGAAAGTGCAGCCGAAATGTAAAACTTCCTCAAGTGGAGCACATTTTGCTGAGGTTTGCTTCATACCTTTTACTGAATACTAAGGATAGGGAATGAAACTGAACAATCAGGTAGGGATTTAAACTGAAAATGAGGGACTACTGTATTTTTCTGATAAATCAGCCCCTTCCATTGTTTCACTTCAGGCAAAGCGTCTGAACCCTATAGCCATAGGCATTCATTCATTCCACGGGGGCGGGACTACTTTCTGCTTCAACCAATTGCAACTGATCGGACGCCACATACATTACGTTCCGGAATGCATAATTTGAATTCAACGTTACTATTTCCAGCTCTCTGTTCATTGATTGGTCATCCCATATTCTAGATTGAGCGAAACTAAGCATATGGGTGGTATCATGGCTGAGCTAGTGGAGGTAAATTGAACTGACCATAAGCACTAGTTGGCGCTAGGCTGGATAGCATTATATGTCCACAATGAAATATTACTTGAAGTCAGTGTAGTTTTGTCTGGCCACCTCATCAGTGTGGAGCCCTGGGAAGGGGATTTTTGATTCTTCTTCTGAAAAAGACAGGGCTGAAACTCAAGGTACTTTCCAGCGGTGTTTTTAAGTTCTTGTCAGGAGTAGGCTTTTGTATGCCATTGGTTCCAAGAGAGTGAGGCTGATTTTCCAACAATCACACTAAATCTGTAGTTGCAACACTAAATAAACTATTTCAAGGACAGTTATGACAGCAAATTAAATCCATATTGGTACACTGTGATAAAACATTATCACACATCATCAACACTACAACCTACAGCAATAAATGATTTAAGATGCAGAATGCAGTCACCGGAAGTGCATTTGAGGACAATGTTATTTGCTTTCTAAAGAAAATTGAGATATAAATCTAGATTCGGCATTCCTGTGTTACTCTACGCCAAGACCTTTTGGATTCTTTGGCAGACAGTTGACTTTGGAAGTTGGAGCCAGGAGATTGCCTGCCAGAGAATCACCCTTGTTCTTAGTGGAACATGGATAAAATGCTAAGCAGGACTGAAACATTTCACTCCAGACACCTGAATATTAAAGAATAGATTGTGATTCCTTATACTCTTTAGCTATGTGTCCTTATCTGATGGAGATGGGATTTGAAAGGTCACGTATCCTCTAACCAAATGTGTTCAAATTTCACATACATCTAGAAAACTGTCTAGTTAATTACACCTTTATGGCAACAATGTTTCGGCTCAATGTTGCTCTATCAACTTAAATGGCATTGATACACTTCAAAATCATAATGTATGTACAACACATTTTACATGTATCACATAACTTTATAAACCATTTGAAGGGATACCAAGCAAGGTTAATTCTTGGAACCTATGGAACTTCTACAATCACTGATATTAAAGGAATTATAGAATGTCAAAACACATTTACCTCGTTATTGTTGAATTTAGATACCTTATGGTTTCCAATGGACCATACCAAAACTTCAAAACCCTCTCCCGCCTCCTCCTACATGTAAATTTCAAACCAGAGATGACCACGCTGAAATGGGCAAATCTGAACAGAGGCTCATAGTTACATACGATCAATAGGATACACCTTCTACATTTGCATGGTCCAATGGGTGGCGGGAAATAGGAATCGTTTTGGTCTAGCCCATTTAAATGAGCCTGCATAAGACTCTCTAGCAGTTCTCCTGGATCACTTTCAGACGCACAAATTTGCATACGCTATTATTGAGCCTCAAAGAACCATTTCTGATGGTCAAAAAACATGTTCTATGATACCTTTAAGAAAAAGAAGTTATGCATTCACACAACGCATGTGTATTTGTTTGAAAACCAAACCTTCTAAATCAGCAATTATTATGTTCAAAGGGTTATGTGACAGTTTGTTCAGTTTCAGTTAGAAATCGTCAAAAAAAAAAGAAAAGAAAAAAAGTTCTGTTACAGAACGAAGTAGCAGCCATGGACACCGAGACACCTTCTTTTCACCCTGTGAGCCATTTGACTGTGAAGCTGGTTAATTAACGTAAAAACATCATAATGTGTTGCCTGTGTGAAGAGATCCACTGCAAAGTGATCTCTTGCAGTTTCTTGCAGGACTTCAATTCCTGAAGCCTGCCATCCCTTTACTTCCCTGCCATGGAAAACTAACAGTAGCTATAACATATGTATTACTATATTATAGCAATCTATATTCCATGGATTTCCAGGATCTCTTTTCAAATCCATGAAACATATTAATAGCTTTTGGGAATATGCTGAAATGCCAAAAAGTATCATTTCTGTGGTTTACTGTGTGACACTCTAGCCCACCTTTGGCTGAGGATCTCTGATGCAAATTGACTCTGCATGAATCTGCAATGGTGTTGCATTAGCCAAAAACTGCTGATGCAGCAGTTGTCCGAAGTTGTCCAGCTAAACCTACACAAAGAAAAGTTACATAAGTTAAAAAAAAAACACTGCTGAATTATACACTTTCTACCAACTAAATACTACTTAACATATTATTATGCGCCACTCTCTGTGTTTAAGGCAGGATAGACAAATGATCTAGCATCTTTTTAGTGTTACAAAGATGTCCCCTCAATAGACTTACTGTTTTAATAGTATTAGTATTTGCATCTACAGACATCAAAGATAGCACTGAACACCTAAATGAGAAGTTTTAAATAGATTGATCTTAGTTGTGAAATAGACAAAAAAAAACTGACGTTTACCTTGATAATTAAGCCTATTAAAACAGCACATTCCTCAAACACTTACAGATCTCGGGGAACTGGGAATTAACTGGATTATAGACTGTCCTTCACTTGTAGATATGGCATATTTAAAATAAATGCACTGTTTTCCATGTTCATACAGATATGATGTACAATTCTCCACCACAGAGTTGTCAGTGGCTTGGTATTGCTGAGTAGCTTCAATATGTCTGTCAGTGCTTCTTACTCTTATGAATGTTTGCACAAAAGTAAACTGTTATAATGCTGCATTGAACTTGGTGCGCCTCGCGCTTGATGATCATAAATACTCATGTATTTGTGATACAAGTAAACGAGGTCTCGAGATGGTCATTTGTCAACTCATGGAGAAAAAAAAAATAAATGGAGACCAAATTGGTGTCAGCGCATGAGTCAACCAATGGTGGCCTCTGCGTGGCGGAGTCGGTAACCTCACCATTGGTTTGTGAAGCTACCCACCAACGAGAGTGTAAAGCGCGTTGTAGAGATGACTGGGTTGACTATTTTTCATACACCACTTCGTACTGTACAAACACCGCCCCGCTCTCCCCCCTACTTGTTTGTCTTAAGTGAGGAACAATCCATCGCAGCCGGGCTCGATTGACACTGTCTGCTGATCTGCTACTGCGGCTGGCTCAGAATAACAAGGCAGTTCGTTAATACCCGTCTATCTATCGGGCTTTCTCCGATACACCGAGCGAGGATATCGAAAAAAAGGCGAGTGAGGCAGTCAAGAACATCGCGCAGACCAAGTTCCGCACCCAAGGATGGCTTCGGGAGATCTTTATGAGGTACTGTAAGCCCTTGTCAGAGGGTTATACTTCACAAAATAGACGAATATTGGAATTAGGAAGTAAGGGGAGGTCCTCTCGCATGGAAAACCTAAGCCTTTTAACAGGCGAAACTAACCAATCCACTAAGCAATATGAATATGAGACCATTTCGTTTTTTTCTCTCGCTGGCACTATACTTTTGTCGGGTGTCTACCTCGGGGCCGGGTAAATTTGATAGCGACGGCATCGAAAGATGTCAACTCCACCACGTCCCCACTCTTTAAAGTCGTGATAAAGTAGGCTATCGTAAAATGACAGTTCAGACATTTAAGCGGTAGGTTTGATGGTTTTGGACAGCGCACGATTTCTTTTAAAAATAGTGTGAGCTGAAATATTGTTGTAAGTTAGTCTGTGTGTGCACAAATAACCCACGTTTTACACTCCTGACAGCAGGTGACCACGTTTTTACTAAACAGCAGGGGACTTTATGAAGATGACAGAACATTTGAGAGTTAGCGCTTTTTTAGTGAACGAAGTTATTTCCACGAGTTTGTTTGTAGACTAGCCTACGTTATAGTGATGTGATACCATATGTTTCACAGCATTATGGGTCGTAATGACAGTTTAGACATGGTTAGTCTTTTTTCATATCAAACAACTTAATCGTATTAGTAGACAATTTTGTGCACACGTGTGTTAACACCTGAAACTAAGACTGACAGTATGTTTCTTTGATAATGTTACCAATGTTTCAGCACATGTACGATGTGACAGTATTCTACCTTGTTAATGGCTCCAATTTGTTTCAGTTTCCCTTTTGACCTGTTGCCCTTGTCATAAAAGTAAATTGTTTTGATGCGTCATTCAGGTGATTGGTCACGGGTTAAATTTGGTCGCATGGCGTCCACTGAGGGCCCCATGCGTCTTTTTCCAACAAGTTCACCAGGCCTACTGTGAGGTATAATCTGAATTTGCGGTTTTGAGGACTAACTCAACGTGCAGGCATAAAAGCCAGCTGTGCATTTGCTTAGGTTGCTAAAAGGTGTGGAGTGGAGTCGGCTGATTTTGGAGACGCTGACTTTCATGTTAGTTTAAATTGTTTTTACGCGACCATTTAACTTAATCATTTAGTCTACTACAGAGTGAAAGACAGAGTGAGGAAGGGAGAGAGAAGTTGATTTTTCCCATTGTTACCATCAGATTTCCAGATGTTACCGTGAGACAACGGCATTCTGTCTCCGGTATCATTTACGTAGGCCTATGCATTTATAAAAACAGTGTAGACACACATTGTGTAGACTTTGGTTTAAGCAAGTATTAACATTGACATGTTCGAACAGCGTTGCAACATGATTGCAGGGCATGGAACATGAAAGGATACTAAATAACAAATTGTGTAATTACAGTACAAATATTACCAAATACTCCATGATATAGTACACACTTGGTTTACATGCATTCAAACACTGACAGGCAACACTTTGTTCCATGTAATGTATCTGGACAATTGTGTCATGGCCTGAGTAGGCCCATTTGTACTGTACATGTCAGTGTTGCAGATAGGCCTATTAGTTAGAAGAGACAAGGGTAAAACATGCTTGTTACACTTGTTCTTGTTAGCTTGTCATATGTGCAAACAGTGGCTTTGAGTTGTGTATGTTTGTTCATTATGTTACATTCTTAATATAGACTATGTATTTCTCAACTGTCTGCCCCTGCAATTTTACCATGTCCAGTTCAAAACTGAAAGCATTTGCTGGATGTCTTTATTTCAATGTTTTTGTGTTTTTTCGTTGTCAGTTTTTTTTTTCGTTGTCGTTGTCATATAGTTGGTCTCTTCAGTGTCGTATAGTGGGTTGTTTTCTGTCTCAGTGGTACTAAACTTTATTTTGTGTCCAGAAAGTAAATGCATAGAAAGTAAATGCAATACAGATTTTCTCTGGTACTATATTACAGTTGTTGTATCATTTTATTTAGCAGCTGGGTGTCTTGTTTGATGTCTACAGCAAGGGACACAATTAGATTGAATTAGCTTGTCAGCCTGCCAAAAGTGTAATATGTAGAGAAATCTTCTTTGCTCTGTCCATCTGCTCAGTGCAAAACTGCATGGATAGCCTGGTTGATGGTCTACAGGCATCCAGTTTTTCCATGCCAATTGAATACCTATATTATTCAAATGTGTCTCAAACAGCTGCACAGTTGTTCAACCTTGCCCTTGGTGCAGATTACTGTAGTCAGGTTTCCCACTCCAGTAAGCTCTTGAAAATAATCTGGAAATTTCCTCTTTTAAATGTCTGAGCTTGCTGTGCTACGAGACAGCATTTTTTGATGCAAATGGTTTTCTGCGTGTCAGTGTGGAGGATGGTGGCAGATTAATCATCACTGCACTGGAGACTGCCTCCCTTGTTGCTCGATTATCCGTATTCTGACTATTTTGCATCCAACTTCCAGGTTCCCATTAAAGCTGCTGCTTCCATATATGATTCATGGGGGCAAATGGGAAGTCGGGATATAGTGACCAACCAGAAGATTCATCCACATGACAAAATTAATCTTAAAAGTATTTCAAATGATTGTGTTAAACCAAGTCTAAAAAGTGAGGAGAAATCAAATCTTTAAGTAGGATTTTTTTTTTTTAGCTTTAATGTTTATTTCAATCGGCAGTTATGTGCACATTGTTTGACTCCACCACTATTCTTACTACTATTCGTACTACTAAACCAAGTTTTAGTGTCACTAGAGTTGCAAATGGGTAAAAGACTTTCGGTAAACTGGTTCCAGAAACCTTCTATGATGTGATTTTGAAAATGCGTAATATATAAACCAATTTCTAATTGTTTAGATATCTATATAATTTGTTTGGATATCAAGTGGCATTTGGACATTGTAGTTCGGTGATGGTGGTCTGGTTACAGGCTAGTGCACACCAAATTTGACATGTCACTTGCTATATCAGATTTTCAACCGTAAATGCTAAACATTTTATTTTTAAATGCTGTTCCAAATTTATAGTGACACAGACACAGATTAACCCTAAAGGAAAAGAGATGGCAGTCATAATAAAATTTAGCTAATTTAAAGTATCCTAGTGTGAGGAAAATATTGTATATTTTGCATTATAATGAACTTTACTTACGTGCACTTAAAGGGCTCTGTCTTTGTGGTTTTTACATTAGGGCTGGGCAATTAATTGAAAAGTAATCGACATTCAGAAGCTATAATGAATCACATTTTTTCAGGTCAATTATTTCAGCTACTTTCCCTTTAAAAACACTAATGCGTGTGGAGTCATGTTACATTGCGTAATTCTGCTGACATGTCAAGCTTGAAGAGCTGAAACACTGAGACAACTGACCAACAAGAGTAGCTTGTACCAAAGTAAACATTGATGTTCATAGGGTGTGTGTTGATTACGTTCTTCACCTCTGTCTCATTCATTAATTCCGTATATCACAGAAGAAAAACCCAATAGGCCGTTATCCCTCGATTATGCCATTGCCATACTTAAAATACCTATATCATCCCGTTTCCATATATATGGAATATATATATGTCCTGTTTCCAAACATAACTGAAGGTAAAATGCGTGTAAATGTTGCATAAGTATGTCTATAACATTGGATAGTCTGGCCATGCCTTAATTATAAGACCGGAATAGGTGGTTGCCTTTCAAACTGCCCGATAGTGCCTCTGGACCAATCAAAGCAACATCGGCAAAACAGCAAATACATCTTTATTTGAAGCAAATTACTTGAGTGTCTGAAGTCTAAGTAAGCACTGACACTGCCCTTTCAGCATTGTGCTAAACCCACCCAACGATAAAGCATGATTGGTTGTACCAAGTTTACCAAGACCCAATGGTGTGTGACTAAACATACTTTACTGTACTGTAACTGCTGAGCAGAGCTATTTGGGGTGGGTAGGGTATTGGGTAGGGTACATACAGGTAGGGTCTCCATCTCTAGTCTGTAGGAATACTGTGATTTCTGACACAATGACATAATCTGACATAACCTTTTCTAACAGGTAATTGATGCAATTTTTGACCATACAGTATGGCAAGCGTACAGAAGATTCAGTTCATACTGAATATGCTGTAAAACTAACCTTGGAACTATGGTTTATTAAAACCTCATTAAAATTACCTTCAGTAGTCATCATATATTATTTTAATTAATATAAAAGGGAATTTAAATTGTATTTGATGTAAAAGAAAATTCAGCAATATCTATCGTGAGTCTCAGATAGATAGATGAATCTGCAGATAGATGTGTCCAGCCATTCTTGCTGAGTTCTTTCGCCCCACCCTTTTGAACCGGCAGATCTTGTCAGTGAAATGGACTCGGTCAAAGTTCATTTTGGACACACCTATTTACCTGTGTCTACTTCCTAGTGTTAGTCATGTGCTTATTGTTTACTTCCTGGCCCCTTTCTAGTTTCTCCTGCTCCATAAGGTTTGGTTAGTTCCTGTTTTCCTGTACCTGCCTCTATCTCCTTCAGTTTGCCTGCTAGTAGTCTCCACCCCTCAGTTGTTCCTTGTCATGAGTTTGTTAGTTTGATTAGCTCCTTGTTTTATGTTCACCTGCCTCTTGTTCAATCTTATTCCCTGTCTACCTGTGTCTCATCAATGAAGCCGTCGTTAACACTTTACATTACAGATCGGTAATACGTGGGTAATGTTATGGTAATATGTATGCAATTTCATGGTAAAATTATTTTTAAATCACACATTACAAATTATTAATGTGTAATTTCTTAACAATTACTGTGCAACTACCATACAACAACAATGCAAATAACCTGGATTTAAGGGTAAAATAAAATGGTAATAACTGCTGTAAATATGTACTTACCGAAGCAATACATATTTAGGATTTACTTACTGTGATGTAATATTGCTGTAATTACACCAACATGATGCTGCTATGAAGGACTAAATTACATAGTAACTTCTAAGTGTTATGGCACAATTACACAGTGGTCAAAGTTTTTGTAGTAGTTAGTTTGATGGTTAAATGTGACCTGGTATCTGTTATTATGATGAAATAAATAAAGTAAGTTCACAATAACTATATTGTATGAGGGCTGTAAAATACAGTTTTGTCTTTTTGAAAGGATTTCTGTACAGCGGGGAGTTGTTTATATACTCCTTACCTTCCAGGGATATTCAGCATTGTTTCTTTGTAATGAAATAAAAATGTAAAATGCAGAATCAATGCAGGGTTGCATCACTTTGGGCGGTGGTGGCACAGGTGGTAGAGGAGCCGCCGGAGCAGTTTGGTGACCGCAAGGTTGCAGGTTCGAACCCCACTCTACCTGACACCATCGAAGTGTCCTTGAGCAAGACACTGAACCCCAAATTGCTCCTGGTGGCAGGCTGGAGCCTTGCATGGTAATCCCCTCCACTGGTGTATGACTGTGTGTGAATGGGTAGGTGGCGCGTGGAGACGCAGCGGCCTCTGGCTCTCCTGACCGTGCGCATCACTGTGGGATAGCTAGAAACGTAATTTAGATTCCTCTGTATGTCCAGTATATGTAGAGAAATTGACAATAAAGTGACTTAACTATCTTCACACAGGATATCATATGTAATAACTAAGAAATTGATTGGAAAAGGGTGATTCTGCATTTTACAGCCCTGATACTGTGTAATTTCGCTAAAACTACCTTCTATATTTCATAGTTATTACAAGGAAATAATGCTGGATATCCCTGGAAGGTAAGGAGTAGCAACATGTATAGCAACACCCCACAGTACAGAAATACTTTCGAAAAGACAAAACAGTATTTTACAGCCCTCATACCATATAGTTATTGTGAACTTACCTTATTTATTTCATAGGTCACATTTTACCATCAAACTAACTACTACAAAAACTTTGACCACTGTGTAATTGTGCCATAACACTTAGAAGTTACTATATAATTTAGTCCTTCATAGCACCATCATGTTGGTGTAATTACAGCAATATTACATCACAGTACGTGAATCTTAAATATTTATTGCTTCGGTAAGTCCATATTTACAGCAGTTATTACCATTTTATTTTACCCTTAAATCCAAGTTATTTGCATTGTTGTTGTATGGTAATTGAATTAAGAAATTACACATTAATTATTTGTAATGTGTGGTTTAAAAATAATATTACCATAAAATTGCATACATATTACCATAACATTACCCACTTATTACCGATCTGTAATGTAAAGTGTTACCAAGCCGTCCTTGTATATATAAAACTTTGGTTTTGTTTAGTTCTGTTTGGTCATTGTGTTCTTGCCCAAATCCTAAGAAAGTAAAGATTCAGGTTTATGTATGTACATGTCTGTGCCTCGTATTTGGGTCCTATGACACATTGGGCCTCAGTTGCTGTCTTCCCCAGGTAGTCAAGAGCATGTAGATCCGCTTCAACCAGTCTTACACCCCATTTATAAGTATACCACCGCATGGTCCACAACATCAAAGCCAGTTTGTGCACAAAGATCTGTGCACATGCATATTTGTATACATATGCATGTTGGTGGGCAGGCGGCTATCTCAGCAGCCACCCACCGACTCTCTTTATCTAAAATATGGTTCTTCCAGGTTCTCCCAGGTCACATTGCTAGTAAACAAACATTTTCAACATATAATTAAATGATCTTGACAAGACTTTTTAAAATGGTCACATCGCTGTATCATTGAGGGGCGTTGCTCTGCCGCTCTGTCCTCTAAACTGTTGGCCATAGTTAGACTAACCTTTTGATGTCTGACTTATGTAATAGCATTGGCGATTAATTCAAGGGCACTTGTTTGTCATGGTACCTTTATACCTGTAGCTAAGGTGAATAACTATTCCATGAACTACTGTACATCAGGAAAGAACTCCCTGAAGATATTCTTCGGCGATCGCTGGGCTGGTTTCCCCTGTGTTAGAATTGGGAACGCGTTTTGAGAAGATTGCCATCGTGTCAGTCCTGGAATCCACACAGCACACTAAAAGATGTCCTTGAGATCATTCTCCCTCTGTGGATTTTTCTATTTACAAGATGTTGTGTAGTTGACAGGCCACAAAGGCAGCAGGCCACAAGCAGACCACAAGCAAATCAAAATGAGCTGCGTTTGCTCTGGAGAGATCACTGCTGGTCTCCCCTTGGAAAAAGCAGACAGCTCGTGAAGTTTCTCCATTGAGGGCCAGTGTGCTGTTGCTTAGTGATATTTCCTTTTCCCCCCAATTAATGTCGAACAGTGGATACAGAATTATTTCAGAGACACATGGGTGTGCTACGCCGCTTGTTGTTTTAACGAGGATGTGGCAACCTGTAACATCACAGCTGGTTTTTACAGTCCCACTGGCATTTTAAAATTGTGAGAGTTGAACAGTATGGCAGGGAATTAGCACATTAATGGATGGCGATACTAGAGAATTTTAATTTTCGAGTACCCAGTAATTACTGTTTTTATCAGAGTTATTTTAATTTTGGGCGGGAAAGCACTGGGGCAGTTCCCTCAACTAAATAGGTTACTGGCTGATTTGGTATATTCATTGTTTGAGAATCTCAATGTTGAGCCTCAAGTGAGATAAATGCCTGAAGTAACACCTGAAAATGGCTGATGGATTTTGTTGTTTGAAATTCTAGTCTAGTTTTACGGCGGTCACACAACCTTCATTAAAGTGTTGTTGACCAACATAGATAAATATATGATATAGTATTTATGATGATGTACCTGTATATTAAGTATTTGGTCAAAATGTAGTCAAATAAGTTACCAATTACCTCTTTAATGAACAGAATTATCCATATAATGGCCAGGCGTTAGACAGTCCATTCATTTAGTGTGGAGCTCATTGCATGTGAGAGGAGCTGACTAGTGAGAAATCCCACTCCTCCTTGCTCAGAGCGCCGCTTCCTCCCCCTTCTGCTTGATCCCTACAGAGTGCATGCAAGACTACCAGCAACAAGCAGTGGCCTAACAACAATGCACAGTGTTTTCGCAAAGCGAATTGTGATGGTAAACTTCTTGCAGATGAGAAGCCTGATGAACAAACAAAACCGAACTAGAAGTTCACTTAGTACACAAGTTTTCGAGAAAGACATTCAGATTCAAAAATTAATATTTACTCATTGAAAACATTAAAACATACATTAAGGCAAATTAATTTGCTAGAAATATTTTCCCCACACTTGTTTTGTGATTTGTGATTTTGTGATCTCTGAATCTCCATCAATAAACATAGCGTCTGATTGTAACTGATGTGTAACTGTCTTGTTAACAGATGATGAATTCTCTGTGGATTTGTGCATGCCTCAAACTCATGTAGTGAGCGACATCGGAATGAAACTGAAGTGAGTCCGAGCGATTGCTCCGGCCTAAATATTAAAAAAAGCTCCATGCTCCGACTAAATTCCACCTGTTCCACCCCACGCTTCGCTCCCGCTCAGCTCCGCTCATGTGCTCTCTTAGGCATTTGTGTAGTCAATGAGACAGCTGGACAAACATCTACTGAATGCTATTTGTTTTTTATACTGGCACAACTCATTCGGGGCTCGCGGGGTGATCACACGGGCAGGGCTCATGAAATTTTGTTGGTATTGGTTGTAAAAACAGCATTTGTCCAAACCTCCTGTTGAGTTATGAATTTTGTATCTGGCCCTACTTGTTGTGGAAACCAAGTACTCAGTTAGATTTGTGTTTTCAGTGAATTCACTCAGTGAGTGTTTACTCACAACTCTGTAGATTGTGATATCAAAGCTATTAACTAAAGATGAGGGAGGAGTAGGGAGTGGCTGAACTCTGATCAAATCTGTTCTCGCAAGGTGGTGCACATTAAACATTTTGAGATATCTTTGAGATTTCATGGTGTCGTATATGACTGATTTCAGCTCATACTCAAATCCGCTTCACTGTACGTGTAGATTTTACTTTGTCCCATGTGTCAGATGAGTCTGGTGTTTTAAAGGTTAGAGAGAACAAAGTCTTGATCAAGTCTGATTATTGTCAATAATACATTTACATTAAAAAAATATATAAACATCCTTTTTTGCAGTATAGATTGTTCATTGTAAGGGTTTGTCCTAAAGATTCTGATCACCCAGAGGTGTGATCACCAAAATGTGATCCGCTGGATGGGAGTTGACCAAATGAGGCCAATACGTCAGCCTCTGTCGGCAGCCATTACCAGCGGAGACAATTTATGCCGAGACGTCTGGGCTGACAGGGTAGATGCACTAGACTTGTCACTCCTCAGATGCCACGCAATGCTGCGGCTAATTAGACTTCTCACTTGATGCCACCGCCAGTGCAGCCCAGCCCTGCCACATAGATTTGTGTTCCCTGCTCCGGTACAAGAATGGGATCATGTTTGTACTTGCTGTTACAACCCTGCGCATCACACGTCCACCTCATGTTGGGAAGGAGCATACCCTACGCCATTAGAACGTACTAGAAGCTCTAGAATGCACAGTAGGTGCTAATCAGCAACAGTTCTCTTGGCTGGCAGTGATGGAAATGGAAACAGCATCACAAGTGCCAGACAGAATTTGTGTGATTTTGTGTTTTGCACAGATACATTGTAATGAGTTCTCTAAACACTGCAATGCATTATTAGTTACTAAAATATTGGTGAAAATAAAGTACATATATAGCTATGCAAATTAGATGGATATATATTTTTTAATCTGTGCTGAGTTGTCTTCATAAGATGATTTACAGTGCAATAGTCTCTTTTACAGAGGACTCATTCAGTGTACACAACGTCATGCTTTAATGGTGGAACTTTTCCATTTCATACATAGGGAAAAAGTGTGTATGCAAGGGCATTTTCTTGGGATGACATTATAATAACCTGTGCCAGCTCTGACGCTCTCCATGCTGCGCTGACCTGGCCAGCCACCATGCCTATGGTTTGTTTCAGAGGGTAAACATTGCTTGTTTGCTAGCATGGTATTCACACTTTGAGTGATTCTGGTCGGAGACAAAACAGATGGTCCTCACGGCAGTGTCCTCTGATGGAAGCTTGCCATGCACTGTGGATGTTTAGGCTGACCGACCGTGGTGTGGATACGTGCTATAGAGTATACGTTGACCTTAATGCAGTGAGAAGCTGATTTGTTTTTACCTGTCAACATATGGCCCATGGGAAGCATTATATTGCTAGATCATTGCTGGTGAGGTGTGAAGGGATTTGCTTGAACTTGTACAGCACACTGCAAGTTCTTCCATGCTTCCTCCCGCAAGTCTGTTTGGATCAGATGGAAATGTTAGACACTTAGATAAAAAGATGACACCAGCAGTCTTTTTTAGTTTGCTAAATATAGTAGATAGACATTCAGAGAGACAATGGAAAGCAACTAATGTCATAAAAAATAACTGAGAGTGGAGAATGAGCATGATTAAAATCAAGCGAGCGCTCTGAATGAATGACAGCATGCGCATCCTGCAGATAGGAGAGTGAAGCAAGCGGCTTCCTCTGAATCATCACCCTGTATCGTGGAGATCATTGTTCAAAAAAGCCGCTCAGCAGGGGGCTTGTATCTCAAAACACTGACTAACAACTAACAAATGCTCTGAAGAAAGACAGCCTCTTATTTCGTTCATTTTCTTCATTTCTGTTCAAGTGTTTACCCTCAGAGAGACTTTCCGTGAACACCTCTTTCTGTTTGTCTCCTACTGGGCTGTGGGGAGAGAAGACTGTT
The DNA here is from genome assembly GCA_017657215.1 of Limnothrissa miodon. Classification (NCBI taxonomy): domain Eukaryota; kingdom Metazoa; phylum Chordata; class Actinopteri; order Clupeiformes; family Clupeidae; genus Limnothrissa; species Limnothrissa miodon. The sequence continues at coordinate 97,533 of JAGFZM010001826.1, read as the reverse complement.
TCTACACTTCTTATACCCTTATATCCTGTTGCTGTCTCCTATGTAAAGTACTTAGGGAACAAGGAGACAAACAGAGGTAAAGGGGGAAGGAAAAAGAAAGAGAGAGAGAGAGAGAGAGAGAGAGAGCAGGGGAGAAGACTGTGAAGCACAGATGTGCATTCCAATTTCGCTCTATTAATGGGGAACATGTTCCTCGGGCAGCGACAAGACATTTTTATTTTGTCCTTTTTGTCTTGCTTTCCACTGATATTTTTAGTGCTAAAATCCCCACCTCTAGCTGCAAATTTTACATTGGGTCCACATCAGGCCTAGTTGAAGCAGTGTGTAGGTTGGAGCATCTTCTCCCAGAGAGAGAGAGAAAGAGAAAAATTGGACTAGAGACTGAAATGCAAAATGGTGTGTGTTTCATCTGCACGAGCACTGATTGGAATAATCCGTTTTATAGACGGCACAATAATCTGTATTATAGACAGCACTGCAATCTGTTGAATGGACAACACAAACAAATAAAAATATTTCTATTGTCCCATTGTGGGACACCTAGATTATACACCTATGACACATCTGTGTGTATTTTTCATGTGTTGAAATGAATGGGTGTCAAAATAAATCAACACAATTAGTTGTTTTAGAACTTAAAGGGATAGTTCGGTTTTTAACACATTAAGCCCCTTTCACAGGTTGTCTAAAATGCAATAAAGTGGTTGACATCGAAATTTTGACGATTGCGTCTGTCTCGGCTATTTGGGAAATGTAGAATCTCCTCTGCCTGCCTTCAAAATGGCTTGCAATGGGCATGTGTTGTTTCTATCCTTAAAACACTGGTTTTAAAAAAGTGCTACTCACCAAGTGGTTAGTGGTGCTCAATGATGTTCCAAAACATGTATCATAGCGAAATAAAGCTTCCGTCATGTTTTATTTGGCACTTTGTTTATATGAAGGAGCAAATAGATCCCTATGGGACTTACAAAATGGCAAATAAAACATGACAGAAACTGTATTTTGCTACGATACTTGGGTTGGAACATCAGCAAGCGCCACTAATCACTCCATGAGTAGCACTTTTTTTAAAACCAGTGTTTTAAGGATAGAAACAACACATGCCCATTGCTAGCCATTTTAAAGGCAGGCAGAGGCGATTCTATATTTCCCAAATAGCCGAGACAGGAGCAATCATCAAGATTTTGGTGTCAACCACTTTATTTCATTTTAGACAACCTGTGAAAGGGGCTCAATGTGTTAAAAACCGAACTATCCCTTTAATGTTATTAAACAATTAATTTTGGTACCTTGGCATATAGTCCTAAGGAAGGGTGCATAAACACAGAAAAGTGTTATATGTTTGCAGTTCTGGTGGAGCAAATCAAAATAAAGTCTCCAAAAAATAAGAAAGAAATGCACACCCTTTGAGGTGCTGGCAAGGAATGTGAATTATATAAAGAGATTTAAATGCTGCACACTCAGTCTCAATCCCAAATTTATTGTCACCAACGTTTCGACCGATTGGCCTTTATCAAGGTTTTACATTTGCGCTGGAAAACAATGTTCTCATATAATCCATGTTGCACCAAGGCATTCTGGGTAACAGGCTTCTGGCTTAATTACACACCTGTTACCCAGAATGCCTTGGTGCATTAACATGGATTATATGAGAACATTGTTTTCCAGCCGCAATGTAAAAACTTGATAAAGGCCAATCGGTCGAAACGTTGGTGTCAATAAATTTGGGATTGAGACTGAGTGTGGAGCAAATCAAAATAAAATATATAAAAACCTTTACAGCATGGCATTGCTGACTGTATTATCATTAAACATCAATTAGCATCTATCAGTACTACTAAAAAAAACTATGATAAATGATTAGAAGGATTTGTTTGTGTCTTGTAGGTGTCCAGTTTACTGTTAATCACTGTTGAGCACACAAATAAAAGTTACATAAAACAACTATAGAAATGTGTGTGGAAATGTGTGTGCTATGTAACTTATTTGATCTCCTAAGGCATAGCAAAGAGTGCAAACCATGTCTGATAGTGCTCTGCTAAGAGCAGTGATACTGCTCACTGAAAAATTGATGAGACCACTAAAGATTCAGCAGCAAGCCTTTAAATTGGTTTAGTTTTGTGCTCAGCTCAAGTGGCTGTGTTTGATGACTCTTCTGGCATTGGTGGCGGTCTATATAACCCACACAAACAGATGACTATTATCTAGGTGAATCAATATGCCACATCAGTTTAGTGACGCAGTGAAAAGAATGAAGATGGACAGTCGAACATACATATGGATGACTTTGAAGACACAAGCATTCCTATAATGAAAATGGCGTGTAATTTGTTAGTGGACAAGGACACTACTTGTTTATCAGTTTTTGTCACGCCTTCACCATGTGGATTTCAATTTGGCTTTCTTACACTGTACAAATACACACCTTGCAAGATGTTTTGTTGGCATTTTGAACAGACAAACATAATTCAGCTAAGTCTGCATCTTTGCAAGTAAGCACTTTAGAATCTCAGTAGTTGATTAAACCACCTCTCACTTTGCTTTTTTTCTGTTTGAGTATTTTACACAGCCAGACTGAAATGCACTGTATCCCACATTCCACCTACACTGGTGAAGACTTCTTGCCTGGAACACAGTAGATGTAGACATGGAGATGTGTCTAGTTTTATGAAACATGTAGAGCTGAAGAGATGTAGATTTTACATGTTTTCAGTGAAATGCATTCACAACAGTAATCACCTATCACCATAAGTACAACATAATGACTTGGAGTTAGCAGGTGTATCTGTGCCATTACACGTTTATTTTGAAACAATAGCTTCTAACATTTACTCCACACCTGTGTTTTAATTAATATTGCTAATGCCTTTTGTTTAAATGTATTGACTCCTTCTAATGCATGCTTACTGAGAAGTCGAGGCAACTGATAAGCTATGGCCAAGACGTGTTTGTGTCCTTTTTGCATGGCATTTAGTTAACTAGGAGTAAATCAATATCTCAGTGGCCCATGAAAAAGACATCTCAGTAAAGGGTGTTATCAGTTAAGAAATGGTTGTGTTAGTGTACTGGTGCCACACTTTTGTGTTGAAGTAAAATTGCATTAAATGTTAATTGCCTCTGTTTAGCGGCCACTGAGTGGTTTGTGCCCCTCCCTTGTTAGCAGTCGGCTTTATGTTATTCAAATACATAATATGTATTATATTATATACAGAGTATTTACACATTTTTGGAGTTAACGGAACAAACTTAAACATGACGGGCATATTTAACAGCCTATGGTCTCTTATCTCAGTTTCAGAGTGGGCTGGTCTTATCTTGCCAATGCAACATGTTCCATGATGTAATGTACAGTTTAAGTTAAACTGTGTATTACATTATCCCACTCATAGACACGCTAAATGAATTGGTGAACACTCTCCTATGTTTTTATTTATTATCTTTTTTTGACATACATTCTAAATGTTTGTATTTTTTTTAGATTGGACAGACTCTCAAGTTTGTACCCAAACTTTAGCACACTGATACAGAGAATAAAAGGTTTTAAAAGGACAAAGCGATCTAATAATAATAGTAATAAAAAAGCGCTGGCAAGATCTGTGTTTTCATCTAAATTCTGCACCAAAGGTGCACATTAGACCTGAGTGCATCCCTGCTTGACCCTAAATGTACTCCAATTAAAAATGCATTTGCTGCATTAATGCCAAGTAGGTAGGATGCATCCGGTTTTAAGGGTGAGGAAACAATTCACCAAGCACTGCCAAAAGATATCCAGTTTGTCTGAACTGACAACAGCTCCTGGTGGTGTGGTGTGTGTTGTATATTAAAGGAGAAATTAGTCATTTTTCTGTTAGGTATCATACTGAGTGTTGCTCCCTCTCTGTTTCAAGACACTCCTTTATCTGTGTAAATTTGTCTGGTGACATTGTGATAAGCACGGAATTATTGTGATTCTGTGTTTCATTTTCTTAATATTGATATATTTTGCTTCTTTAAATCTTACTTTAGTGCTTAGGTTCAGCTTGAGTAAGAGAAGCTATGTATTTCTCTTCACACCACTTGACAAATATTCAAACCTTATTAAAAGGCATGTGTATTCACTAGCGTACTCTGGAACCCCTTTGGCTCATTGAAATTGATCAGATTCAGTTCCAAATTCCATGGCAGTTTATATCCACCTTAGTAGGCAGTGGAGTGGATCTTTTTTTTTTTTTTTTTTTTTTTAAGGACTGTGCTCAGGTCAGTAAACACCGCAGTTGTCCTTGATGCACTTGTGCACAGTTCCAACCCCTACCAGTCAGTAAAGAGTATGCTAATAATGTACTTCCCAAACATTTTTAAGACTTGTAAACAACAAGATGGTATGTTCAATGGAGCTCGTTAAGTGCTTGCGGCTCCATCATCAGAGCAGCTGCTCTTAGGGATTGCTTTTATACCTTAAAAAAAAAAAATAAATAAAGAGCAATGATCTGTGCTGGGCTTTGAAATGGCTCACTCCTTTGTCATTTTGTGTCCCCATAACAGTGAAATATCCTCAGCAATACTAGAAAGTAGTTCTAGTAGGTGCAGTCAGTGGTAGTAGGCATAATCCAAGGAAGAAACAGTGAACAAATCTACAGCTGTCAGGGGTCATGTAGGAAGGTAGTCTGTAGATACTATAAGTAATAGACTACAAAATGCCCATGATATTGGCTGGGCATAATAATAATTCCAAGATAATACTTATATGTTATTCACATCAAAAGTGGTTGTCTAATGTCTTGGCTGGACAACATAGTGGCAGCCAACTGTTATATCAGGGAGTCAGTGAGATTGATCCCGAGGGTAACATTGGATGGAGTCCATTTGGTAAGTGCCTTTGTGAGAGGGATCAGTCACAGGGCAGAGAGAGAGAGAGAGTCAGTCCTGACTGGTCCAGGTCTCAGTCCCCTCTGGAGGAGTTGGTGACAAGCAAGTCAACTAATGAGAGGCAGGGAGGATGTATTGTATGTTCACAGAGGAAGCAAACATTTGGCCAATCAAAGTGATTGACACTTCACAGATCATATGCGTCACATGCGCATATGATTGTCCTATAATACTGAGTCTGAAACTCTACAAGAAACGGTCCAATCAGCTCCAGCTTCAGTCATAGCAAAGTTCTGGGGTTTAAGTCGCCTTGTCGACTGTTTTTTGATTGACTGCGTTGTGTCTCTGCCTCCAGGTGGAGAGAATAGTGGACAAGCGGAAGAACAAGAAGGGAAAGTGGGAGTACCTGATCCGGTGGAAGGGCTACGGGAGCAAAGAGGACACCTGGGAGCCCGAGCACCACCTGCTCCACTGCGAGGAATTCATCGATCAGTTCAACAGCCTGCACCTGCACACAGACCGCCGCGCCAAACCAGCCGCCAGGCCCAGCGGGGGAAGCCCCCGCCACCACAGCCGCCCGGGCGGCCCGGAGCACACGCGGGCTCGAGGGGACCATCGGAAGAAAAAACGGCCCTCGGTGGCAGGGACTGGGACGGGGGTTGGGGTAGGGCTCGGGTTGGGAACCATGGGAGGAGCGGGACTGGACTCTCAGCACAAGCCCAGAAAGGTGCCGGCTGGAACCAAACCCACCGGGGACAGAGTGACCAAAGCTATGCCATACAAGAGCGTGCCGGGGGGGCTTCAGTTTGTGCCCTCACCTCGCAGCCCAAACGGACTACAGAATGGGGACGTGGATCCCCTGCATTACAGGACTAATGCCAGAGCACATTCAGTGCCTGGGGGGGAGAGGATGGAGAGAATGCTTGGAGATATGGACCTCAGTGGAGCTCTGCCACACATGAGCAGATTAGGTCAGTGCCTCAGTCTTACTGTATCTACTGTATCTGTTTATTCCTAGTTTTCCTCTTCTTCTATGGTGTCTCAGTCTTTCCTCTTCTTCTATGGTGTCTGAATATTCACTAGCGTACTCTGGAACCCCTTTGGCTCATTGAAATTGATCAGATTCAGTTCCAAATTCCATGGCAGTTTATATCCACCTTAGTAGGCAGTTTTGTTTTTTTTGTTTTTTTTTTAAGGACTGCGCTCAGGTCAGTAAACACCACAGTTGTCCAGTTGTCAGTGCCTCAGTCTTACTGTATCTTTCTTTTTATTCCTAGTTTTCCTCTTCTTCTATGGTGTCTCAGGCTTTCCTCTTCTTCTATGGTGTCTCAATATATCCTCTTCTTCTATGGTGTCTCCATCTTTCCTCTTCTTCTATGGTGTCTCAGGCTTTCCTCTTCTTCTATGGTGTCTCAGGCTTTCCTCTTCTTCTATGGTGTCTCAATCTTTCCTCTTCTTTTATTGTGTCTCGGAGAAATAACACATACAAAAAGAATTTCAGGCAGCTGTGCAGTGCAAATGAATTCAGATTAGGCATAATTTAGAAATAAACATCATCTATGTGGTGCAATAATGGCTGTGCTTCAGCAGTAATCTCCTGATTTGGCCCTCCAATAACATTTCAGCCAAGCAATTTTATATTCCAGCCTGTAGTCACAAGTAGCAGTGCAGTGATTCAATGTAAGGCAAAACATTGAATACATTCCCATTCAATACAAGTCCTAGGTATCAGCAATGTTTTTATTTTTTTCTTGTTGCTGAACCTGTTTCAAGATAAGTTCACTAGGACCGGCAAGCCAAATCTTGGTAACTTTTAAAATGGAGTGTCTGCTTTTGGTGTGAATGTTAGTGCTGAGAAAATTCTTGTTTACATTCCGAGCAGGTGAGTCTTCCTTTGAATTCAAACCTGTCCCACTCTACTGCAAATCTATTATTTCCAAAGAGTTCCTTGGCATGTTTAAAAAGGTTTTACAGATAAGACAAAAGATACACGATAAATATATTACGAAATAGCTTGGTCACTGGCTGGCATTACTCAGTAGTGGTAGTAATGATTCATTGACCCATTGGCCCATTGACCTGTTTGAGGTCAAACATCCTCTCTCTGCTAAGTATTAAAACAGTGGTTCTTAACCTTTGATCCACGACTCCCCTATTGGGGCGCTAGAGATTACAGGGGGTGAGCACAATTTTGTTTTATTCTTTTAGTGAGTTGATGTGGGTAGGATTTGGTGTTGGGGAGGAGGGACTGGCTTATGTTGTGGACACAGGTAAGGGGGGCTACAAGGATAAAAGGCTGAGAACCACTGTAATAAAACACTGAATGTAGTGCCCCACATCCACAGACGGCAGACACTTCTTGGGATTTGTCTGTGTCTACCTTTAGAGATAGATAGATAGAAAGATAGATAGAGGGAGAGGGAGGGAGGGGGGGAAGAGAGTGAGAGAGATATCTTTCCACAATCCAAACCCATTACCATTCTCATCCAAATAGATTGTATTAGTCATATCCTCTGAAGCTGTCAATAATAATGTTTGCCAGAGACTTCCGTACTGCAGTAATAACGTTTGCCATGATTTTTATATGTTTATTTCTGTAGTGCAGACAAACTAACAAACAGTATGTTGTATTTCATTCTTCCTGTTTCCTGTATATCCTAAAACTGTGTAAATATGTGTTTCCCTTTCTGTAGAGGTTGCAACTGTATAACCTACCTTTGTGACAGTTTTAGGATAGCAACCATATCCTGTGTCACCTCCTTTTTGTGGCTTGATCATTGTGCTCCATATAACTCTGCTGGAACCATATGAATTCTGCCTTTCTGTAGAAGGATAATACATGATGTCCAGGCAGCATTTTTCTAGCTGAGATGCACACAGCCCCTTTGCCTTTTCCAAATTGAAAGGATAGCAAAGACTCGGACTTGTGGATGCACACGGCCCTTTTGCCTTATCCAAATTCAAAGGATAGCAAAGACCCTGAAATGTAATATGATTAGAGGTTATACCCTGTGTTCACGGGGGCTGTTTCCTCTTCAGTAATTCGCTCTGTGGCTGTGTCGTTATGTGCTCCTGTCTCATGCTATCAGTGTCTACAGTTCATTGTGGAATATCTTGCTTTGCCTCAGAATATCAAGGTTATGCTCTCAGTTGAAAATATGGTGATTATATGGTAAATGGTAGACCTCCTCAAGATGTTGTTCCTATTTATTTTCTGCCTATTCTATTCAGTAAGCAAATTATAGCAGTAGGCTGTGGAGCCTGTGTTAACATTTTTTAAACCAAACAATGACTACAATCAAGCGCTGGAGAGCAAACATAATAGGGAGGGGTGAAGTCTCTTTGACTTTCTGGGTTGGTGTACTGTGAAAAGGAACTGAAAAACACAAAGGGAACAATAATGGTTGGCACTTGATTTAGAATAAAGACTGAAAAACTAAAACAGTCACTAGACTGTTTTCCTTTTTAAATCCTCAAGCTGTTATTAAGAGTACTTGGACACATCTGTTCTACCAGTGTGGCTGATGGGAAACCAATATAGTGCACAGAACCATCTACAAAAATTTCCCCCTGGAATTGCACTCTAAGGAATTCTGAAAGTTTGGTTCCACATTGAGGAAAGGACACCTAGTCAGGTGAAAATGCCCGCAAGCAGAATTCCAGAATATCTCATACATTAGCTAATAGAATGGAGAAAAGCATGGTAAAAATAGACCGGAAAAAAGAAAATGCAAATTCCCAGAACCTTTTAGAACAGCTTGTTCTCAGGGAGGGTATTTAAGAAGACCTGGCAAGACCTCCTGGCAGGAAAAGGCCTTAATCAATATTTTAAGTTTCCATTAATACTGACCTGTTCCATCGGAAATTGGTTTTGGGTCTATGCCACTTTTGCTTAACACAACAACACTTTCGAAGTAAATATGGAATACATAGCGGTGAAAGTAGCGTATCCTGCAAGGAGAAATCACCACAAGGCACAATAAAGTCTGCTGCCAACGGTGGTAAATAAATGTTCAACAGCCTGGCACAAAACAGAGAGTATGAGACCGAGGAAGGCCATCGGTGCGGAGTGACTCAGCCTTCACTGTCTCTGAAGTATGTTTACTGGGGGACAAGATGAAGGCATAGCTGAAGGTTCTGTGTAGTTCTTGACCTGGACCAAAATCTTTATATTGAGAACTTACACAGAGAATGCTGCACAGCATGTGTACGGAAGAAAGCGCTGTTCATGTTTTTTAATGTTGCTGTATTTGGTTGTGAAGACCCTTGGCGGTACGGTTTCTTTCATCTCAGTGCCTGCTTGTTGGCCTCTGTAGACGAGTGACCCACAGAGTTGGGTCATTTCCTGGGTTGTTTACCTGCATGCAGTGGAATGAGTTACACTTTGCTAGAAGTTTCTTCCATAAACCCACATGCTCTGCATTGTCTAAAAGTGACTGCACTGGCGAAGGTTTTTACCAGCGCCCCAGGAGGGCCCAAGTACCTTATTTATGGACTATCACAGGAATTGCTGCAGTCCCTCAGGAGTGTTCACTGGAGCCCCAGAGAGAGCGTGCCTGCTGCCTGGTCAACGGTTTGGCCCAGCAGGATGTCTGTGGCTCCCTTAGCCATGCATCTTTTCATAGCCGCCAGCTGTCGTCAGAATAATGGCCACATTCTGCAGTTAAAAGATTGCATTATAATGTTACGTCTTGCTTATCAAGTCTTATGTTTTTAGCTTATTGTATCTTCTCCAATATGCCTTATATAATCTCAACCAAGCAAACCAAAGTGTACTGTACTGGTATTCCCATAGGAATAAATTTGGTCTCGTCACATTTGTGCTAGATGACTACATGTTACTTCCAGCAGTTTATATGGGAATGAATTGATAGGCATTAATGATTACTTGAGATGATTTATTGCTGTTTTCAAGGCAAAATCTAAGACAAACTGGTTTTAGTCTTTTGATGAAAGAACTTCTGTTTGTAAAGAATTTCTGTTTTGATAAAAGAACTTCTGTTTGTCATTTTAACGGGTGACAAAACTGTTAGAGTTTAATTAGGTTTGCAGGTCTGTCTGGAGAGACTCCCATCCAATCAAAGTGTTTCATCCTGCATGGGCGGGACTTTATCTGATAACATAACAACAGAACAAAAGTGCATTTAGTGTGTTCAACAGCAGCACTGATAAAATCGACAATGAGCGATTTTTTTTTCTATGTTATTGAAAACTGCATTTAAAACCTTTGCTTGCATGAAAGGTGTATTTGTTGAAAGAATTCGTGGCACTCTTGACGAGACAAAACCATCTAAAATTACATAGAAATACCAGCTTAATTTGAAGAAACAAGCACATTGACATGATGTCAAAAAAGTGCTGTGCTACCCGTTGTCTAGACAACCACTGAACCAATTAACACCAGGCCGGTTTTGTAATATTACATTTTACTGTGAGTGGCTACTGTATTAAATAATGTCTAATGCAAATGGGTAAATGGAAAGAGCCATGGTGAGCAATAACCATCCTTTAGAGTTGTGTGTGATAGTGTCCAGTGTCCAGTGTGGTGATAATTGAATGAAAATGCCACAAAGCTGCTTGAAATGGTGCCTTACAGCCTGCCATAACTCTGGACATCTCAAATGATTGGAGGGTCCTCAGACCTACAGTATCTCAGTTAGAATTTGAGAAGTGTCAGCCTAGTTGAAAATAGGATTAAATCACCATTGCCCACGTGTTGCTCAAATTTCAAAGAACATCTAGAATCCTTGAATAGGTTGTGATCCAGCTTTCCCGTATATTGCTTTGTGTATATTTGCCCTGTGTTGAACTATACATTTGTATATTCCCGTATATTTGCCCTGTGTTGAACTTAGCAGGCTAAATAATTTAGTTAGTTAGCTAGTTTAGAAATTAGTTTAGGTGTTTTACAAGATCAGGATTTTTTTTGTGCAAATGTCTGTAACTTACACATTCAGTAAACATGGGGACAGACTTTAATCTTTGTTCTGTACCACTCTGATCCCATGATATTGATTGCTCTTATTAGCAACAGAGAAGAGACATTGTGTCGGTCCACAAATAGTGTACTGACATACATTCTTACTAAAGGCTCAGTAATCTCTCCAACTTCCATGTTTTTTTGGCCTGTCTTTTGTCTTGCACCAGACACATTAAACAACATTCTCAACCATCATCCATTTTAATTTGGAACACATGGTGGGTTTTCTCGTAGTCCTGTTGGCGCTCATATAGTAAATTCTGTGAAAATAAAATAAAATGAAAAAGAAAAAAAAAACAGAAAAATCAGTGAGTGCCCCGAGCACTGTAACACATCATTTGTTTTAATTAGGTGCTGAACAGGTGTTGAGCCAGTTAGGACAAGCATCTGCCTGTCAGTCGTTTGTCTGTACCAGGGTGACCAGCATGTCAGAAGGTGGGCCTCAGCCCTCTGCATTGTACACTGACTGATGAGCTTCTGAACAGCTGGCAGAATCCTACATCCTAAACTACACTAGACTTGTAATGAGGGACTTGGTGTCAGGTGGAACCCCATCAGGCTGTACTCAGCTCGTGAGAGACAAGTGAGCATAGCTGTTTGCTTTGGCCGCTCCAGCGATCGGCACACAGGCAGGACTGGAACACACAGGCACAAACTCCCACTCCCACTGGAGGATTATCAGGCCTATAAACTCAAAAGTGTCTCGAATGGCTGCCTTTTTAGTTCAGGCTTGTCAATGACAGGGGCGGTATTGATTTTGAAGGGCCTCATGGCCACTGGCTAAGTGAAAGCATTATGGGTCTGTCCTCCACACCTCCAGAGACGCTTAAGAATCAGCAGTTATGAGAATAGGCATCCATTCACAATGGCACCCATGGCCCAGTTTACCCTCACACAGATTCATCACAAGAGACCCGAAAGGTTCTGTTCTTAAAACAAACCTTTATCCGGGGAAAATATCCACTCTAGGTGGTGTTTTTAGGTCAGTGTAATGGGATTTAGAAGCAAAACATACACTTTCCTTTTCCAGACCCTTTTCCTTAGTTTTCCCTGTTGGAGAAAACCCAGTATACTGATTCTCGATGCTCACATTCATCTTTCTGGCTCCAACAGGAACTACACTGGCGAATGGAGGATCAGGTCTACACAGCTCAGTGAAAAGGAAGTTGGCGGAGGATAAAGGCTACGTGTTTGACAAGAGGCTTAGGTACAACGTGCGACAGAACGACAACAACTGCCGGTTCCGAGACATTGTTGTCAGGAAGGAAGAGGGCTTCACGCACATTCTGCTCTCGAGCCAAACCTCAGACAACAATGCACTCACACCAGAGGTAAGACACTAGCCAGCTGAGTCACTGGAACAATACAAGGACACTGTCAGTAGGAATGACACTCTCGGACCGATGCCAAATTTGACATCAAATTATTATTGTTTCCTGAAGCTCACGGTTGATCCACCATTAGACACTTTGAACTGCCTTGCATGTCAATGATGCATAAAAACACTGCATTAAAAAGTGTACCGATAAACATCCTGAATAAATCTAATTAGTATAGTTTACGAAAAAGTCTGGCAGCCATTAGATGAAGAATTTAAATAATAATAACATTTTATATATATGTAAATATGTACTTTTATTTACAAAAACAACTGTCACCAATGCTAGTTATGTTTCTAAAAATAAGTTTGCTCTAGTGATTTGAAATGGTAATGAAATTAAGACACTGCCTGTGTAATTGCACTGCTCATCATAGCTCACTGTCTTTTATAAGCGTGGTGATAGATGAATGACATACTTTGTTGATTGGAGACTAGATGTATCAATAATGAGATCTCTCTGAGATCTGTCTTGGGCAGTGATATCCACTGTTCTTCTTGTTTTAATAATATTTGGAGAATATTTGGATAACTGACAGAATGATTCATTTTCAAGCACTGCAACTTTTTCTTCCTTGGTCCTCAATGAGTATCAACATTTTCAATCTGACATTTAAATCACACCGGGTTCACCCCACCACCAGATATTATTTCTTATTTGATGTTATTGCTAGTGTAATACCTGGATCTCTTCGCCAGCTACCTCACTCATCCCACGTTACAGCCAACCCACCCCTCCTGCTCTAGTAAAATGGCTCTGTCCTCAATCACGCTCATGAGAGACAGGCTTCAAACGAGCAGTTACCCCACACAGGCATATCCAAAGCTCTGATATGCAGATCATGATCACGGAGCCATTTATCATTTCTCAAGACAGCCTGCCCCCGAGTACCGTTAAGAAACAAGGTCAATGTTTTGTCAGTTCAAGGCAGGGCGGGGCAGTCTTATCTGATCGGAACGCTGAGCGGCTGCCGCCGGACGCCTCTGGTTGTAATTTGTAGCAGATGCATAAACGATGCAGACGGGAGCCAAAGGTCTGGAGGAATCCGTCAAACCACATTGGCTATTTTAATGATGGCTTGTCCATGGTACTGGAAGCTTTGACAGTCTCCTCATGACCACGGAAGGGGTTTAAGGTGTTCATTTGAGAGATGGAACAACAGTTGAATGTGACAACAGCAGTTAAGCAGTGAAACAGAAAGAAGTGTTGGCCATTGTCTTACAGCAGAGCTACTTTGTTTCTTGTGATATATTTTCTATATATATTTTCTTTGCTCAACTATTTTTGTGGCAGCTGAGCAGACCCCCACCCAGTTGGAACATGGGTGGTCCGTTCACTCGTTAGTTGCTCTCAGCAGGCTGAGCAAGGGATGATAAGCACCTTTGGACGGCCCAGCTCTCCTCCTCCTCCTCCTCCTCCACAGTGACGGTGGGGGATGCTGATAATGCCAGCCAACCTTCGGGGGTGAATTGTGAGGAAATGAACACCGATGAATTAGTATGTTTGTGTGTGTGTGGGCGCGTGTGTGTGTGTGTGTGTGTGTGTGTGCACACACGTGTATGTATGCCGCTCAGCAATCCTAAGCTCGATCTAGGCTTATGAAGACATTTGGAGCCTTATTTCCATCTCTCTCTCTCTCCCCCTCTGTCTCTTTCTTCTCTGCTCATGTTAGGGGCTCAGTGGGACTCCTCAGAGAACCAACATATTTAGGCCTGAAAATCCCCTCTTGCTCTTAGCCTCTCAAGTGTTAGTCAACAGTGCAGAGCAATGGAAGTGGAAAATGGATTGAACCGAGCAAAAGAGAGAGAGAGAGAAAGAAAGGGAGAAAACTGTTTAGAGAGAATGTGTTATTTCTTCCTGCCATCCCTCTCCCTCTGCCAATTCATCGCACTATTTTTGAGTTGCGTAGTGGTACAATCGCACTGGTCCAACAGCCGTCAGCCAGAAGAAATCACCTCCATTTCTGCTCCCTGACTTTATCAAATGGTCCATGTTCGTGCCCAAAACAATATTAGAGAATGAGAGAGAAAGTTAGTAAGAGGGAGGAAATGAATGTGCAGGTATGTATAATCTGTGAGACCAAAGTGTGAATGTCTACCCCAGGGGTGGGGAACCTTTTTGACATCAAGGGCCACATCAGTTTTTATAACTTGCTTTGGGGGCCGGTTTTTTTTTAACTGCAGAGCTGATTACATATAGGCCAACACTTAGAATTACCAATCATGATATTGAAATTCCAAAGACAGTTTAACTGATAGACTGATTCTCACTTTTGAGAGCACCAAAATTCAACAGCAGTTGTTAGTAGCCTATGAAGTCATAACATTTTCAACCTCAGTGTCACATACTGCACCATACACTATTATGCATTGATCATTTCAAAATATAGTAATTTCTGTGCGCCAAATGTTTTTTTTTCTGTCTACTAACAGACATTTAACATACACAAACCAGCATCTGCTTAACGTTAGTAATCTGCGGTCCATTTCGCTTGAAAAACAGGACATTATTTATCCACCTGTCTCCTCATTGCGGATGCCATTCTAGGCGTGTACTGTAGCCTGCAGTATATGTGACTGAAATTTTGTTGTGTTTTTGCGGTCCTGATGACGTGACACTCACATTGATTTGGGTGGGAATGGGGGCTGATATGTTTTAGCGTTTAATCGTTGGAGGCTGGACGTTCCCCACCCCTGGTCTACACCTTCATTCAGAGGTGTTTCCTTCTGCCTCCACCAAAAAAAGCCTTAGTCTTTGAGGACTCAGAAGAACAGCTGGGGCTCTCAGACGTTGCATTGGGCATGACCCGAATCTAGTTTGTTCTCATGTGGTTGTGCACTGTGGAAACCCAAATCCGCTGCTGCCCTGCAGTCTGCCAAGTAATGATTATCAGTGTGGACAGAAGGCTCTGCCATCTTAGTTTCCAAATGCACACAGACTCAGGCTGGACTGCTCCTGCCCTCTGGTTGAAAGGAGGAAGAGGAATAAAGATCTCAAGAAGAAGAAGAGATCCCCCCCCCCACCCCCCTCCCCTTCTTAGGCTCGTATTCACAGCTAATACTGACATCAGAATGAGCTTGTTGATGCTCAGTGGTTTGCTAAGAATTTCCTCTCAAGGGCATTCGGGTGAAATTGTATTGCGAATAGTGGAGACCTGCTTTGGCATGCACTGCAGTGTGTGTTTTCCATTGGACACCTCTCAATCTATTCTCCACCTATTCTCTCTCTCTCTCTCTCTCTCTCTCTCTCTCTCTCTGTCTCTCTCTCTTTCTCTCTCCCTCTCTCTCTCTCATGCTTTCGCTCTTGCTGTCTTTCTCTCTCTCCACGTCTCCTGCACTCTCTCACTGAAGACAGAGGCTTATTCCACTGACCTCAATCCCTGCTCTGAGCAGGATGGATGAATGGTAAAGGCTGCTCTGAGCTCAGGCCTGGGGCTGGGAAGCCCTCTTGCCATCCATCCTTCCTTCCACATATTTCTTCATCTATACAAAGGAATGGTGTTCGCTCATCTTAGCATACAGTATATGGCCGCATGCGCAGACATATTTATGTGTAAATAGAAGCTGCATAGCAAGGTGATGCATAATTTAATAACGTGTGTGCGCAAATACACACACACACACAGACACACACAGCGCGAGAGAGAGAGAGAGAGAGAGAGAGAAACACAAATAAAAAGCTAAGGGAGAAGACAAGACACAGCCACTCATCTTTATTGAAGCATACACTGTGCTTTATTTAGATTGCTCGATGTAGGCTCACAATTTCCCTTCAAATCTTAAGGAATCCAAACTCTCAACCCATCATAGACTTCCCCATGTGAGCACTTTCTTTCTGTGCTTAACACTACAGCTACAACTTCTATAGAAGACACTGACAGGCTTTCTTATGAAGCAAATAAGCTGGTTCACTAGACCCCTCGGTTGGTATGAGCTGTTACAGGTCTAATCTAATCTCCTGCCTGATTGTAAACCGTCTCAGAGTGCTGCTGCGGATAAGACTTCAACACTTGCTGTCACTTTCAAACACGTTTGCACACACAAACGTTATTCTTGCTTCTCTCCAAAACCGGTCTGGAACAAGTAAACAGTTGTTCTACCCTCATCCGTTGGTGAATATAGGGTTGGTATGGTCGGGGACTGTGTTCTCATGAAGGATTCAAAGCTGGTTTATAGTAGCAAGAAAAATCAGGTGTGCAATTTGAGTGTGCTGATTGTGAGACTCAGGCAATGTGAGACTCTTGTGCCTAAATGAAAATCTTCTTACCTTTTCACTAGTCCCATAAACTGTAGTTGTCCTTACCGTAGGTCTTTAAAAGGGTTCTGTACACCTAATGCTGGGGTTTGAGAGAGCATTGTGATTCATGTTTATCTGTGATCTTGCTTGCAAAGGTCTCCACATTTACATAACATCTGCATACCATGTTAAATTAATTCATTCAAGTCTGTCCTTGGAGACTCATTTTTCCAAATATTAGAATACATTCATTGGTACAAAGTGCATTTTCACAGTAAGCCATTTCTGAGAAATCCACTGTAGAAATCACAAGAACTATTTGCTGTTAACACGGCAACAACACTAGAAACTGTTGTTTTCAGTTGTTGTTGTTTTTAATTCAGTCTTTGTTTATTGATATTAGGATATTAGTAGTTTAAATAATAGTAACTCGTTGGTTTATCTAGATGTTCCTGTAAAAAAACATTTTCATGATCAATATCCTGGAGTGTCAATGAGGGTTCAAAGAAAGCATGTAGTGGAATAGACCGGAGTGAGTGCTCTGCAGCCAAATCATTAGATGACTTTGTGTTGTTTGACTAGTTACAGTATGTGCACTCCAGTATCTTAAGGGTTGTTTACAAAACTCCAGAATTACTCAGAATTACTCACATTTGACATAACACACTGCACACGTGCCAATACACTCCCGTGGTCATACTCACAACCTTGTCTTATTTTCTGTACTGTAAGTGTAAAGGACTTGGCTTTATCTGATTGTTTCTGTATCTTCTTCAATGTTTGTATGCGCCATCACATTTAGATCAAGGCAACTAGGAAAATGATAAATGATAATACAGGTTTTCTTATTGAGCAAGTACTCCCACTGTCACGCCCTGTCCGTCTATGTGCTCCTGTGTTCGCCTCCTGGTCCCTTGTTCCATGTCACTTCCTGGTCCCTTGTTCATGTCACTTCCTGGTGTCTTGTTCCATGTCACTTCCTGGTCTTGTCTTGCCATGTGCTCTTCTGTTTATCCCTGCTGTGTTCCTGTCTCCGCCCCTCACCTGCTCCTTGTCTCGTTCCCTCGTTATTAGTCTAGACATTCCCTACTTGGTTTCAGCTGTGTCTTGTCTCCTTGTTTGGCCCTGTGTATTTAAACCCCTGCCTCTGTTCTGTCCTTTGTCTGTCATTGTCGCTACTACCCCGCTCTGTGTCGCACTTCCCGGGTTCCGTGTCTTCCATGTGTGAGTCTGCCATTTGTTATAATAAACCTTGTTGTGGTGAAAATCTGCTTGCCTGGGTCTATTTAGCTAAACACGTGACATCCACAGAGCCATAAGTCAGCCTGACGATGTAGATGATTTACTGACCAATTTCAATTAAACAAAGACACAAATTATTATTTATGATATTTCTCCATTAGAATCAAGTCACAGACAAGAAGAAAGCACCACAGAAACAAAATATAGCAGTTTAAACTGCTAAAAGGACAGTTTAGGAAGACTGAAAAAATGGTGCAAATCTAATCTCCACATCCATTACCAAATCCACAAAGAGATGCTTAGCAAATTTAACTGTGACATTTATAGAGCGAGTAAGTCTTCTCGAAAATTATCACTAGAAACATGAACAATGCTCGCGTGCTACTTTTCATTGTTTAGGAGTTAAAAAATTCCATGATTAACACAATTATCTAAATAAATCCAAGCAATTAGCATCTTTATTCATATGTAAAATTAGCCTGACTGTAGCCCTTTTTCCATCAAAACAGTGATTCGCTTTAAAATAATGCGGATCGAAAAGTTAGTGCGACATGTGTGATGGAAAAACAATTATGTCATTCTAATGCCTATTTTGTCGCGCTAAGCTAATTCGCTCTGCAGAGGTGGTTTTAGGGAAATTATATCGATATAGCGATACAGAATGTCACGCATGCTCAAAAGGCAGATTAAATTAGAATGTTGTTGTGCCGCTTCTCCTGTCTCGTGCAGCAGTGCTATCCTTTAGAACCCTTCTCTGGCTACACTAACATACGAACGTTCTAATTCACTACATTTTTGATGGAAAATCATCCAGCACTTCAGAAAAATGCGCTTTAACAAGAGGCATTGTCACACAATTTTAACTCGCTCGAATCGTTCACTTGATGGAAAATCATTTTAAAACGTCTTATGTCGCTAGAAAATAATGCGATTTAAAAGTTAAATCGCATGAAAATCTGATGGGAAAAGGGCTTGTATATATCTTCACAGTTGCAGAAAAGTGAACACCTAGTTTGTTTCTGGTAAGTTACAGAATTTACTTTAAACACTGCTTAAAAGCACTGCTTTCTTTTAAATCATTAAATGGGGACAATACCTAATTACTAGTGCTTGAGTTCAGTCTCAGATTCAAGACCATGTTGTGTTTTCCCAGGCTCATCTTGGACTCGATCTTGGCCCTCAACATATTCGCAAAATGCCCATTTTAGTGCAGAGTAATTTTAATAGGCACCAATTGGTGGATAGTTTGGGAAGGTTTCTCAGTTGTGGTGAGACCTAGGTCTAGGGATGTGTTCCTGTTTTATGATGCCAACGGTCTCAGCCTTGACCCTTCAAAGACTCGATCATGATTTGGTCTCAACATATTTTACCTATTATGACCTATCTGACATGTTTCAGCAATACTCACCACTTAGATCCCTATAAGTCACAGGAAAGAAAATTTGCTGGAAAGACCTTTCAAAACAAACATGCATTCAATTATGCAGTACAGCTTCAGAACCACCTTCCTGAAGACGTCATAAATGTCCTCACTGTAGGCAGCGCTCTGATATTTCTCCTTGTGTTCTGTGTGCTGTAAAGGGAACATGGAATGGATGAATGGATTCATTTTTCAAAAATAGTCATTTTTTATTCATATGTTCATAATTCATATATTTAAGATGGGTATTGAAAGGGTGATTAAATGGCTCCCTTGTTGTCTATCAGAGTTGAAAGACAATTGCTTTGTGCTATTTCAGATTGCTTTGTTCTAATTTGACCATGTATTAAAGGCCATTTCTAATAACAAAATATCCATGAAAAGAAATACTTAATAAACAGCAATGCTTCATGTTCATGATGGCTCTTTGGCCATGCACAACTTGTCTTAATTCATCATTGCCAAGGCAAAGATGGTTTCTATCCTTTGTCTCTTTTATAATTTCATACCTTTATTCATTTTATGTTTCATCATATTTTTTTGTGCTTTTACTTTCTTATACTGCTTTTATTTTAGTATAGACCTTGAAATTACCTTTGTGTATGAAATGCATTTCATTTGCTCTTGCAACCATGAATCCTAAAGCTCATGTGTATTTATCCTCCAGGGTTGTTGGCTTCCCATGTAATTTGTGTTTGTGTGTCGAAATTATTCCAGGTCCTTCACAGCATTTAATACCACACTGCTATCATTGCCCTGTTTGTCTGGTAGACTCATGGCTTTTAATTGACTCTGTGCCACTAAGCTGGTGTCAGTCCGCAGCACTTGACTCCCCACACGTAACTCCACCGAATGCCCCGACAAGGATTATTCTCTGACAGCACGGACTGGGCGTCACTGAATCCAGAGCGCTGCGACTGCCTAAATTGGGTCATAGTGGGCCATTAATCAGATTAGATTATAAAAAGACAAAAGAGGATGTTGTGGGGGTGCAAGGAGCAGAGCCCCAGATAATGTGGAGCTGAGTCTAGTTGGAGCGTTGCTTAATAAGCGTGTTGCAGTACAGAGGTGGCCTTTACCCCGAGCTTAGAACCTCTGGGGGGGGATTGCATCACTGCCAGACTCTCTCCACTCCTCCCATTCTAATGTTTGGGGAGGACAGTCCCCAGGCAAATGCAGACTATGTCGAGCTAATTTATATGTAGTGTTTTTATGTGCTCTTGTGTTTACAGGATAGATTTGCCAAAAGCCCACTACTGTCAATGTAATGGTTCATTATATTACTGAGTACATGTGACCCCTACTTAGTATAAGCTAAATTGCAGGCTTCATGTTACAAGTTGTAATATCAGTTTCAGAGGTAAAGACATTTTTGAAGTAGATGTAAGAAAACACTTTAATCTTCCTCATGTAGACATTTTGACATTTCGTCTCAGATCTTTTCCTGTGGGCCTGTGATTAGGAATGTGTCAGCGGGGAGGGCAAGAGAGTACTGCAAACGGGAGGCCTCCCACTCAGTATCTCTCTATCTCTCTCTCTCTCTCTCTCTCTCTCTCTCTCTCTGCCGCCCATCTGTAGATAATGAAGGAGATGTGTCGCGCCCTGGGCAACGCTGCAGCCGACGACAGCAAGCTGCTGCTACTTAGTTCCGTGGGCAGCATCTTCTGCAGCGGTCTGGACCCCTCCTACCTCATCGGACGCCTGTCCACCGACCGTCGGAAAGAGAGCAGTCGGATCGCCGAATCTGTGCGGTAGGGCTGCGTAACACATGTACTGTAACAGTTGAGACCACATTTCGCAGCCAAGTCCAATGTATTCATTCTTTTATCCCCCGCCAAGTAATTAAGTTGTGAAACAGACTGTCATTGGTGTGGGTAGGAAGAACTCACTGGGGAATGTAATAACTTCTGATTCTTCATATCACTCTCCGTATTAAAAAAATACACACATAATCAAGCCTCGGAGCTCTAAATGATTTTCCACTTTGTCAATTCAAGTGTAATAGTCACAGATAATATATTCAGGGTTAGTCTGCATCGTTATTGTTCCACGGTGCCGAGAGAATGCATACATCACTTGTCACATTCACTGAATGCAAAGGATTAGGCAAGCACACAAAAACCAGCCGAACGTGGCTTTTCTCCAGGGGAAAGCTCTGGAATAGTATTGTACATTTCCCGGGTAAAAGAAGCAGGGATTATCGTTATGCAAACAGGTGTTTAAAACATAGAATTTTGGTGAAAGGGATGCAAAATATGCTGCGGGTTCCCAATTTCGAACAATTTCGAACTATTCAGTGACTACTATGCCACTCTTTGAAGTTTGTATTATTATTATTATTATTATTATTTTGAGCAGTTGAGAATATTTCCTTCTTCTCCTGGCAAAGTGGCTTGTCTGAAAATGTAGCAGAAGTGCCTAAAGCTCCAGTGTAGGTCCTCACTCCCCATTTCACACCTCCACTGAGATCCAGTCATTTAGGATGATGAGCGTCGGATTATTTTTGGGGGTCTGTCAAGGTCATTGATGTAGATGTTATCACAGGCTTAACTTAACTGAGCCGTCAACACCGCCGGCTTAGCAGACTTGCTTTGACTCGAGACTCTCTCATTTGAGCATTATTTAAACAGCGGCTGACAGAAGCGAGCCTTGGCGTCCGTCAGAGATCCAGCGGGAGGTCGGCACCGAAATAGCAGGAGCAGGAGTCTGGCCAGGCCTGCAGGCTCCGCCGCGGCGGTGGTATCAGCAGCCACACGGCTGCTCAACTGCGAGAGATGTTAAAAAAGGGGGGGGGGGGGTGTAATGTGTTGCAATCAGAGGTGACGTTTTGACTCATGCCAAGTTAAATAGGGCTGCTGAATAAGGGATGATAAAAATGAGCGAGTGAGTCTGATAAAGAGAGAGAGAGATAGAGAGAGAATGAGAGAAATAGAGGAAGAGTGAGGGAGAGAGAGAGAGTGCAAATTTGTCATGAGTCACACCCTGAAACGCTGTGCAACAGAGGGGATGCTAGATGTTAGCGTAGCCTACAGTATACAGTACTAGTACTGCTTGTCCTTGTTGCCTCTCTGTTTAGGGACTTTGTGAAGGCATTCATCCATTTTAAAAAGCCTATTGTGGTGGCCATCAATGGTCCAGCCCTGGGCCTGGGGGCGTCCATCCTGCCGCTGTGTGACATTGTGTGGGCCAGCGAGAGAGCCTGGTTCCAGACACCATGCGCCGCCCTCCGGCTGACCCCCTCCGGCTGCTCCTCCTACACCTTCCCCCAGATCCTGGGGGTGGCTCTGGTGAGTGCGGGAGGATACAGAGACTTACAGTTGAAACAGCAGCATTCTGCACTGCACTTTAATTGGACTTTGGTCTCCCAAATACACTGATGTTTTTTTTCAATGTATCTTATTACCATTATGCATTTATTGTCATTTAAATGATTTGCTAATTAACTCCTATTCTGGTTTTTTTTCTGTTGCAAATCTGAGCAGTGTTGAAAGTGAATCAGATTGATATCTAAGAGATCTCATTTCTCCTTCCCTGTCTCACTCACTCTCTCTCTCCCTTTTCCCATCTTTCTATCACCATCCATCTGTCTCCCTTTGTTTCTTTCTGTGTCACTATCCCCCCCTCCTCCCTCTTTCTCTCTCTCTCTCTCTCTCTCTCTCTCTCTCTCTCTCTCTCTCTCTCTCTCTCCCTAGGCAAATGAGATGTTGTTCTGTGGGAGGAAGCTCACAGCACAGGAAGCCTGCAGCCGTGGGTTGGTCTCCCAGGTCTTCTGGCCCACCACATTCAACCAGGAAGTGATGCTGCGGGTGAAAGAAATGGCTGCCTGCAGTGCAGTGGTAGGGACCCTCATGGAACATGAATCTCTATTATAGTCTGACGTGTGTCCTGAAATGGATGCCTCTGTGGGTATTGCTGTAGAGATGGTGGACCCTATGATTCAGTTCTGTAACGTCCTTCCTTATGTGTGATTTATTTTTAACTGGTTCAAGCCACTATTCAGCTTTGTTGTAAAAAAAATATTTAGCACTTTTATGTAACACTTTTATGTTTTATGTATGTCATTTCTGTCACCTAGAAAGTAAAGCAGAGGTTTCAAAAGACAAAACTCCATAGTATTCATATAAAATATCATATTTTCTAAAGCCACAAGTGGTCCGTGCTCCAACTCACAAGGATTTGGTTCTTGCCTAATCCAGACCAGACAGTGATAATGAAATGCGCCTCAGAACCTTGATTAGCTGAACAGAGGATGGATTGTCTCGGCCAAACCCATGAGGAGGAGGATTTACCAGCCCTGTCTTAAGCTCATGCGTCTGCTTCAAGCTTTGTGACAGGTTTATGTCTAGGAAAGCACAAAATCTCCCCCACACTAGAGCTGTAACAGCCCAGTTCATAGAATGCAAAGCTCAGAGTGAGGGCTGTGACTTGGTGTTCTCTCTCTCTTTCTCTCTCTCTCTCTCCCTCTCACACACTCACAAACACACGCATACATGCATGTAAAAACATTTACACACACACAAACACACACACACACACGCACACACAGACAAAGCACATCTGCTTCTCTTTGATTTGCATGCATATCTGTGTGTTGTCAATGTGTATCCAGGCACAGCCTGGCAAATGCAAACTAGTGTGAAGCATTGCCTGCCGCTGTGGATGCAGACCCATTTAGCCGCCACTGTCTGAACAACATGGCTCTCTAAATGTGGAGCTGGGGGGGTGATTGAATGATTACGCTCAGCGCTAGCGACTCTCATAGGCAGACCAGCACGTCCGACCATTCTTAGCTCAAAGTAGCAGAGCAAATTAATGCCAAAAATATAGTGAGGACAGGTGGAGCGTCCGTGATTTTTTTCTTACAGGGTAAAATAAAGCAGCCATGTTTTTAGATGTTAAACAAAAGCCAGTGTCCACCACCTTGCAGGTAATTATGCTACCCAAGTCAAATCTACACTAAGATGTATTTATAATTAAAAAGTAGACATGTTTGTTGCTATGAGGTTAGCTTAGTGAGAAATTTTGTTCTCTAATTACATAACAAAGAAATGCATTTAGGGCATATACAGTACATACATAAAACATTCTATTACTGCACATTTCCCCATTAGCCACCTGAGGCAGCCAAACTTTAAATGTCTGATATTTTACACTACTTCCAAATCTCAGTGCACAGCTGATATACTGGATGTAGTGACTTCATGTCACACCATTCATCTTAGACTCAGTTGCATAATATCCCCATGACATGTTCTCTGTGGCGCAGGTTCTCGAAGAGTCAAAATGCCTGGTGCGGAGCATCCTGCTGTCGGTTCTGGATGACGTCAACGAGAAGGAATGTCAGATGCTGAAGCAGCTGTGGTGCTCCACTAAGGGCCTGGAGGCACTCTTCAACTACCTACAAAACAAGGGCTACGTGGCCTGAGAGCCATCACC
>JAGFZM010001826.1:35419-72895 GCA_017657215.1 Limnothrissa miodon | reverse complement strand
CCAGTGCAATGCTTCTACACCCATATCGTTCCCAGGGGTTCCGTTTCGAGGAAGGAGATCCAGGATACCAGTGCTACCTGTGTCATCAGCTTATGAGAAGATGAGGGGTCATAAGTCAGCCATTGTCTTTCCTTCAGGAAGGTCATAAGGTCATTCAGCAAACAGACTGGCTGAAGTGATAACCTGAGAACATTTCTTGCCAAGAGAAAGCAGGTTTCATGTCTTGAATGTCTTTTCTTTTGTCGTTTGCCAGGATGTTGTCTTTCTTTACGTATGAAGCTCTTTGAAAAAAAAAGCAATGAAGTTTTTTTTTAGTATCCTTCTGGTTACCTGAATAGTAATTTTAAAGATTTTGAAAAGTTGCAGATTTTATCTGTCAAAAATGTAGTGATGGTCGTTTTCTAATTTCTCCAGTTGTGTTACAGGTATGAATTTACTCCCACAGTCATAAACCAAAGGTTTGTGACACAGTTGCTTCTGACAGGAATGCATTCTACTTTTACAATTAAATGGATCAAAACTGTGACAGGACATATTTATACAAATGATAGTTTGCTAAAGGTTTATGTATGGTTGCTGGAGGTGAGAGAGGGGGTGTCTACATAAGGTGCAACGATGTCACCATCAGCACCAAAGGAGAAAACATTGTATACAGTAGTTATTCATAGCAATTTTTTTTAAATAACTGTCCCATTGTTTCTCGTTTTTTTTCTCCCCGAAAGTGAATAATAATCGAGCAGTTTCTTGTCATTTATCTCTTATTTTTGCCAGCTGTACTATCCTGCTAAGCCATTTGGTAGAGAGGTGTTCAGAAGCTTTCGTGTTAGAAGGTTTAAATCCAAATAATGTGATGGAAAAAAAGATAAATGAATACTAAGATTTCAACAATGAATATAATAGATTTTAGGATGTCTGTGTGTGTGTGTGTGTGTGTGTGTGTGTGTGTGTGTGTGTGTGTGTGTGTGTATGTATCTTAGTAAAAGTTATGTCCATCCCTGTCTGTCCAATGACACTGGTATCTGTACGCATCAGATATGCCCTTTGCACTAAAGGTCCATTGAAGAAGCCATTACTAACAGAGATGCTGCACTGTAAGTGAAGGACTGAATGAGGCCTAGCTTTCTGACACAGGCATTGTTTTCTGTACATGAAATGAAGCCGCAGCTGAAATTCTCATGTATTCAGTCCCCTCTTAGATTTCCTACACTGCGTTTTCTCAATAGAGGTGGTGATGTTACGTGTATGCGTTTCGGAGCTGGCTTTTGAAGTGATGCCCGTTACTCTTGATACAGCTTTCGAAATGAGCACAAAAACACATCAGATGTATTCAGTCCCTAAATCAGCCCCCTCGATGCACCGTAATCACATCACCGCAGCCTCTGTAATGCACCATGTGTTCATCATCTTGTTCTGTTCTGTCAAAGCGGTTCAGGCTGAGATGACTGGACTGTGTAGTGTGGCGAGTGCATATATTACGCACTCAGATATCCAAAGTGACAGTAAACCCCACCTAGGATGCTTGTCAGAAGTGACATCTGAGCTCAGCGGAAAGCTTGAGGGGGTACTGGAAATGTTTTTTTTTATTTATTTATCGTAAGGAGAGGCTGGCAATATTCTGTACATTTGCTCCTCGTTTTGCAATGTGGGGTTGAACTGAATCAGAGTGGCAGTGTAAAAATCAGAGTGGAAAAAGGTCTAACCATTGTGAAAAAAGTTTGTATCTATATGTAAAAATAGGTAAAGTATCTATATGTTCACCTTAGTTCAAGAAATTGTGTATTTTTGTATCAAGGAGAACCGTAATGTCCTCTTCGTCCAAGAGTTATCAGATTGTCACCACGCTTGTCATCAATTAGGGAGTCCTTGTTGTGATGGTGTTTGTGCTGCAGAAGTAACTCTGTCTGCATGTAATGTCTTCAGGATATATGTGTATAAATATATAAATATATTATATATTTGTTTATATACTATGGCAGATGTAGTTTTTTTCTGATCATTTTTACAATGTTGATACTGGAAATGGTATGAATCTGTACACATTTACCGTAGGATGTTATATCGTGTAATTATGCATGTAAAATATTGTAGATATTTGTCAACGTCAAATCTTTATATTTCTGGTGTTTTTGTATAGGCATAGTGAACAATTGTAGAAATGTTGCACAGTTTATTTTTTTATTTATTTAAATATTTGAACCAGTGATCCCTGTGGGGCAGGAGTGCCATAATAGTTATCTTCCCTGTATTTGGCTTTCTTTTAGACTCATTATAACCATGGGAAATGATTTCAATTGAATGGGAAAGCCCATAAATGAATAAGTATCAGCTTGTCTACTGTGTGTGAAATGTACCTCTATCAGTCAGTGTTTCCATGCAACAAATACAAACATTTGTCTGTCCCATGATCATGCTGTTGTCTTCATATACAATGTTGATTGTGATGCGGAACATGCTTGTATACAATCATCGTAATTGGATGAGGGGGTAAATGAGAAAATTGTAGACCTGTACTTTACTAAACTAGCAAATTGTGATGTCTGATACATTTACACAAGGATCATTGCAAACTCTGTCATCCATTAGTCTGATGAATTAAAAATATGCAGTGTACAGTTTTGAAATGTAATGTAATCACATCAATGTTGTCATCCTGTAGCAATATGGGGAAAAAAAGAATTTGTCTTCTTTGACTTTTGAGATTCCATTATTAGTAAAAATTTCATTTTTCTCTTCTAAATTGTTTTTTTTTTTTAAACTAATGAAATCCTGGACAAAATCAATCATCATCCCCAATGACCCCAGTTAGTTGTATTGAATTATAAGATACAAATAGAGGAGCTCATATGTCAACATTTACCCATTTTGATACAAAAGGCAAAATGTCTTTTGTGTACTTGACTTGACAAAATATGTAATTATTCATTTTGAGTTGTTTAATGTGTCAATCTTGTGTTGAATTTTGATCTGTATTATTTAAAAAGAGAATTCCTTTCATGTATTGCATTGAGATAACTTATTGCATGGCTAATTTTCTTACAATGCTTTTTTTTTTTTTTTTTTATTTCCCTTTGAGCATCTTTTTTGGTGTTCTCCTCTCTGGGGGAGATCAGTTCCTACACAACAATGTAGTTCAGTTAAAATTTTCTGGGTGCCTTAGAAGTCGTTTTCTGTAGGATCTGTAGAACACTGTCTTCACATTATTTTGGAGAGAGACGGTTGCAATGAATAAAATTAACAAATGTTCATGACTGGCGTGTTGTTTTTGTCAGTCCTCAGTAGACATAGTATATAGATGCAAACAGATGCAACGGTACTGTGATTTGTGGTTGGTGGCTAGTTGGCTAGCATTGTTCCTCATTAGTGGACTCATCTGTAGAAGCCTTCTCTTGATCAGTCATAAAATGCACTGCATGGGCCAGATTTGTCCACTGCCAATCAGCCTTGTGCTGATGTCCCGAGACGCCCTTTGGCAATATTATGCAAGTTATAATGTACATTGGTAAACAAAGCCAGTTATCCCACACCCAACAGGATCTTGTCAGTATAAAAATCAGCATTGGCATGTAGTGCAAAAACAAATATGATATGACATTGCCTCATATACTGTTTTACTCTGAGAGAGAATGGGCCGCTCGACTCACTCTAGTTCCACTAGTTAGGATGCAGTGGCGACACAATTCGAGCAGCTTGAACACAATCTGTAAACATTCCATCAACAGCTGACTCACTAATTTACTTAGAACTGTGTGGACAGATTTGATCAGATTGCACAGCTGTCAGACACTATTAGTCATCAGCAGAGTTAGGCTGGGATGTGGCCATTACAATCCTCCGTCAGAGACGTTACGAATTGCACTTTGATTGGGGAAAATGCTCCAAATGATAACTAAACACCAGTTTAGATTAACCATCTACTGAGATTCATCCCACTTGATAGTTATATGGGAATCTACCTACTGGGATTAATCCCACTTGATAGTTCTATGAATGGAATGTGTGCTTGTTGTACTGCACTTTACTCTATACACCACCAGCACTAGTGGTTGCAGAGCAGGACTTATTGCTGTTGCTATTTTCACTCTTGCCAATTTTGAAGTCTGCACTGTTGGCAGTTTCACATTTCACACAAGATATATATTGATTAAAACAGCAGCATATTGGAGCACTTCCCTGATGTCAAAGACACACAACTGAAAAGAAGTTTAAAACTTAAGTGCCTTTTTCAGATCTGGATTATAGGATTCTCTGCTCAATGATACGCCACCTTGTGGAAAATGTGATGGAAATGAAAGCATTAAAAGAAACTGTAAATGTTCGTTCGTCTGACACATGCATTAGGAATCTGAAACATTGATCCTCCAATATTCTAAAATTCTATTTTAGAATTTTGGGTACTTCCAGAAGGCTGTGCCATTTTAAGTTTCACATATAGAGAAATCACATATATAGTGTTCTTGACAGCTGTTAAGAAGGAAGTGGATGAGATTTTGAGAAAATCTAAAAATAGGAAGCACTCTGCAGACAGCTGTCTTTGCCTTGACAAAGCAGAACTGTCACTTGCTGCTTGAGATGGAAAGCTACAAAGCAAGTGACTGAAGTTTTGCTCAAAACTAGTGGATAATTTCTCTTTCTCAGGTGGGTTATGACAAAGATGAAGATGAAAAAGATCAGACAGTTAAACATCCGTCTTTCCTCGGTCACAGACATGCAGCTGAAATAGTTGATTAGGTCATAAAAACAAGGAATGAGGCTCAGTCCTGGAAGTGGATGCAGTGTGTAATGATGTCGGATGTGTTGGGAACTTCTGGCTCCACTGAGATTAGTCCATCAAAGAATGGACAAATATGTTGAGATTAAACAGCAAAAGTGAGTGGCAAAACTCTTGTGAATCAGTCTGACAAATAAATTAAGATTTAAACTAAGGATGTGTCCAATGGAGTGATTATGCAGACGAGTTATAGATTCGCAGTGCAGAAGTCCCTTACACCATACAAGGACAAAAAAGTGCTCTTGAGTGAAGTCGAAATGACTCAGAAAAGGATCAAAAGGAAAAGGATCGAAAAGGAAAACCCTCGACAAGCAATGCCACTTTCAAGGCCATCTGATGAAGTCAATCTCCGTGGCACTCCTGTTCTCTCTGAAGAGCCCATGGAAAATTGCTCTGTGTCTCCAACACATGCGAATCTATCACAGATGTTGTTGACACTATTTTAGTTTGGTCAGGGAGAGTTAAGATGGCCACTACTTGACCGATTCCAATGATCTGACTAAACTGCAGGAGGCTCTTGAGTCTCACCTGAAGTTGCCTCTTCATAGATAGAACTTCTTCCTTTTCCCGCTTTTTGGAGCCTACTGTATGCACTGTATGGAGGGATTTAAAAAAAAAAAAAAAAAAAAGCTTTTAGAGAATCCCGTCATTGGAAACAAAAACAGGGAGGGGGGTGATTATGTTTTTGGAAGTGAAAATTAGCGCACTTACTGTCCAGCTAACCAGTAGGTAAATTAGTAAAACATGCCTGTAATTAAATGCCTGTAAAAAAAAAATGCATTTCTTGTGGTCTCACCCATTTTAATTATTTTATGTTTTTTGACTTGAACACCACAGGCGTTGAATAAAATAGCCACATTATTACAAACAAAATATTTAAAATAGTTTTATATGTTCTGGTGCAGTATGAACAAAGCCGTGGAACCCCATGATCATCCATTTAAATACATTTTAAATATAGAGAAAATAGGATTTTGGTCAAATTTGAATGGGAACTTAACAGCTGAGTTACATTTATAAATTTATGTGTTAACTGTATAATTAATGTATATCCCTGTTTCAATCCTGTTCGTAAAGTACAACATTTTTTTTAATCTTGGGTAGAACATTGTCAGGTGTATTTCAACAGATCAGAGGAGAGCTCAGAGGGGCCATTTGGTGTTTGCTCTAAGCACAGGCCTGTGTTGTGGATAGGAGACCCCACTTGAGCATTATCTCAGTTTGGGTCTGCAATTGATGATGGTGCCCTCACTGTGGAAAACATCATGCCTGATTCCAGTCTCCCAAAAGGAGACCCTAAGTAACTCTATGACGTTAGGACTGTTGCCCTAATCTCATACCTAATGAAGACCCTTGAATGCTTGCTGCTCCCCCTCCTAAGACCCCAGGCTCACTATGTGCTCGACCTCCTACAGGAGAATGTGGAAGATAGCATTCTCTAAACAGGGTGTACTCTCAGATAAACACAAGATGCTCAATGCTGTCAGAATCATATTCTTTTAACTTCTCCAGAGCTTTCAACATCATTTAGTGCTATTTACAAATGCCTTTAGTACATATATAAGGTAGATCTACATCTGCCCTTGCTAACGATGCAAGGGCATTTTCACAGAGATTGAGATTGTCACACTTGCGACTGTGTGTTCGTCCTTGGGAACTTGTTTAGACTGCTGATTTTCCTGAGGTACAATTTGGGAGTGAACACACAGTTCTGTCTCTTACCACAATCTTTATGCTCATGAACAAATGTAACATTGCTGTACTTTATGACTAGTGTAACTCGTTGTAATAGAATTGTCTTTGTCTTAAACATCTTGATATTCTACATTAAATATAAATACATGTAAGCATCAACACAGTCAACACAATGCAAGGAAAGAATTTAAATAACCCACCTAAGAGGCTACTGAGATAACTGCAGAAAAGAGTGTACCCAAGCTTGGAGACCTGAATCCCAGTTTACCTTACTGAACAGCCCCCGTTTGTTAGAGTTAGTCAGCAGCACAGGGGCGCTGCATACAGGGGAACTCTTTTCTGTCCTGCACTGTTCACCTTGCACACTAAAAGCTTAAGGTACTGTGTTGTGTCCTATGCAAAAGTTCTCTGACATCACTGCATTCGTCAGGTGTGTCAATGACAGACAGGAGACTTGTGGAGGGCTTTGTATGATGGCGTAGGACTAACTAGCTGCAGCTGAGTACCACCAGAACTAAGGCAATGGTGGTGGACTTTTAAGGAAGCCTGTTCCTCCATTCCTGCCTTTTACGTCTGACAGGATGAGTGAAAAGACAGTCAATGCAAACAAAGACCTGTAAAGCTATGACATGAGTATAAACTGCACTGATCTGCTGATATTGATGCATACAAGACAGAGAGCTGGCAGAGATTAGATTAGATAGATTAAATTAGATTAGATTATATCAATATTATTATCATCACACATGTATAAATACAGATTAACAAAATGTATTTGAATATAGAGCAGGCTCTATTTCCTGTGCTTGTTCCAACAGTCAGTGTTCCTTCCTATGCAGTGGATTGTTGGGTGTGATCAAAAAATTCTACGGCAGGCAACTCTCTGGTTAAGTGCAGTCTTTCATCTGCACTAAACCTTACCAAAGATACATTTCCGTAATATAACAAATTTTCCTACACGGTGAGGTGTAGCTGGGTGACTGGACAGGCTGATAAAGGCTGCTCCTGTGGTGGGCATAGAGCTGAAGCCACTGACATCAGTTGTAAATAAGAGGACCCTGAGCGGACAGTTCTCTATAATGGACAATGGCCGCCACCCCCTGCACACCATCATCAGTACCACCGGTAGGCTCGGGTCCTTGTCCTTGCAAAAATGAGGGGCTGGGAAAGTACTTGGTCCCTGTGGCCATTTGGCTCTCAAACGTTGCATTGAAAGGGAGTATGATTAGCTCACGTAAGGCCTTGCATGTTCTTAATGGATGAAAATGATGATATAATCTGCAGGTTTGTCTAATTAATTCTGTGTGTTATTATTGAGAATATGTCTGTTTAATAACTTTCAAGAGCAAGCTAGATAAAATACGTCACACAGATTATGGATCACAGTTACCACATTTATCAGTATTTGGATAGAAACTGGAATAAGTATGAGATGTATGTTCTATGTTAGTCTTTACAAAAAAATGTGTGTTTGTAAACACACATCCTTTTTCCATTTGTAAAAAAACTGCATTTTTGGATGACGAATTACTACTTTCCACAATGGCATAATTGTGTTTGTGATTGTTTTCCTGAAGTCCACAGATATACAACAGAGCCACAGTCATAAATCATCAGCCATTCATGGTGTCAATACACATCAGTTAAATGTTTTGGAACTCCAGGCCTATGGGGGTACATTGAGGTTCAGTCTATTTGTGCCACTCACACTGAAATTTGTGAATGATGTTCACCACCAATAAAATAATAATAATAAAAAAAAATGCTCAACCAGTTTCTTTTTAGGATTTAATTTAATTTTGCAAATTTAATTAATGATTTAAAGAAATTGTTTTGAATTTTTGCTGAAATATTGTAGGACCCATTTTCAAGGATGGTTTTGACACCTTTATGAGATCAGTAAATATAAAGACTCTGGATTTGTACTAAAAGATTTTGCAGGCTTTTGGTTTGAAATAGGTTCAAATCTGTAGACATCTTAATGAAGCAAATAGCAAAAACAATTTGTTATGGAATTATCTGAATGCATCCCCAAATAATGAAACAGTGTGATGCTGCTTAGTTGAACAAAACTTAAAGTGATGTTTTATTTGTTTTCATTTGCCCAAAGTCATCAGACTGCATCTGCAGCAGGATAGATATCCCCTGTGAGGACACTGAGCCAACCACATTGTTCATTTCAAATAGCTATAAATATGCAAGTAGTCAAGTACAATCCTGGTCAAGAGGAAAACTGACACATTCAAAAATGTCCTGTTGCTTCTGGCAAGCTCCAACAAGACTCTCTCTCCATCAGGAGGGTGCAACACACAACCTCACACACACTTTCATACTGACACTCATATGTGTTCAAAAAAGCCTCAGTCCAGAAGCCAGGAGCTCAGGAAGACTCCGACCATTAGGAGTCTGTGTGCAGTTGACGCTGTGGTGGCCTCGACTGCGGCTCCACACTGGCCCAGGCTTTCTCACCAGTCCTTTTCCTTTGGCCCAGACTTCAGCCTCTCCTGCATCTCAGCTGCATGAGCTTTGCTACGATCCCTCTTGGCCTGGTACTGCCAACAGGTGAAAGGGTGACATTATCATTACTGCTGTTCATACAGTTTCGATCAGTCAGGAATTAGGAATGGTGCAAGCTCCCTTCTCACCTCTTTTTTAAGGCACTGGCGCATGGCACGATCCAAGTCATTACAAGTACCAAAGAAGCGGAGAACGTTATGCTAGCGACAGGAGAAGACAAGAATTCAGTCAAAATATCACAGCGAATGTGTATCTACGTCCTCCTCAAATACAAAAGGTAACATGGAAACAGGTTCAAGAAAAAGTCTGCACAATTATTTTAATTTAAGGCATACCAGATGAAAAGAGACTTTATTTTTATCTTCAGAGCTACGTACTTGCTTTTAAAATAAAAAAGCAACAACATTGTACTGAAACCACATTGACTGTTACATTGTTACATTGACTGACAAGATTAATAAATGTGATTTGGAATTCTTTACTCTGTTTTGTTTTTATCCGACTCAAGAGTTTTAGATCCTGCAAGTAATGTAACTGCAGAATCTATGCTATCAGAAAGATCCCATGTATATCAACCTATATCCCTGTTGCATGAGTTCTCATTGACTGCTTAAGTTAGGAACAGAAAAGAGCCAATTTCTTGAACGGCATTACTACCTGGAAGGGGCACTGAAAACTAAAATAGTTTTCTTGCTCTTATATTTCATGTTACTGCAGTCTCACTCACTTATGCCCAGCACTTGGGGAATATGGACAACGGGGATCTGTTTTTTTTTTTTTACTGGTCCTCTCCTTGAGACCAGGTTTATAACCCAGGTAATTAAATGAATGTTTGTAAGACAGCTTAGACACAAACCAGAGTATATTACCTCTTTATGACACTGTTTAAGTTGTGTGATTAAGTCATTGCACTCATCAGTGTGCAAGTGAGGAGAGAGGTCTGGGTGCATCCTCAGTTAAGGGTGAAATGTAACTTTTGCTGTGGGTTAAAACAAATGTAACAAACATGGTATGCCTCTCTGACAGTAGAAAATAAAGATCTCAACGTTATCTTTAATCTAATTTACTATAAGACAGAATAATAAGCAGAGCAAGGACTGAATTAAGACTTCATAGAGCACAGATTACAGCTCTTATTTTGCTCTTAGGCTATTTTACCCATAATAGGATACTAGAGCCTCCCCATCCCATTCCATCGTCACTCATGGTGAATCTTTTCCCCCTTGGAACACTTTACTTACCTGCAAAACAGAAAGTGAATACGGTGTCAAAGCAGACTGGCCTGAGGTTCAATCATTCCACTGTTTTCATGAAATATTGTGTTAACGTAACGCTGACCACATAAACGTCCAGACTTCCTTTGCAAGAAACCACGGAAAATGTATTACAGGCTATTTTAACTTAAGTAAGCCAAGTATGTTATATTAACTAATTTTAAGACAGTTAAAATATAAAGAAACAGCAATTCCTATTTATATTTGTTTGAAATAACACTACCCTACCGCTGTAAGACATGACATTGAACAAACCTTTACATTCAAGTTAACGCTAGGCTAGCATTCACATGGCTGAGGTGTACGTCAACATTTACCGCAGCTGAAAAATTAGAATTGTTCTATCAAACGGTCTGACAACTAATAACATTAGACAAGCTGTGGTGAAAAACAAGTTATGAGTAGCATTGCAAACACAACTCACTTCCATATCACCCTTTGCATAAAAATGGCATGGTAACCCGGAAGTGACAGTAATTGCACAACGGCCAATCAGTCACTGTTTACAGCAGACACGTGGCTAAGGTTACTTGCAAAGTTTCTTGTAGTTTTTATCAGAGAGTGAATTGGAAAGAAAGAAGAGGAAATCCGCACTTTACAAATCAAATGGAATTCTGTACTGCCATAAAACGCCAAAGGTCTCAGTCAAGACTTTTAGTTCTAGATTAGGCTACTTCAATGGTGGAATCAGAGACACTTAATGTGTTGCATTTTTGGTCAAATGCAGTCCCAACACAAACAAGAATGTGAACAAATACAACCAAGAAAGTGAAACAAGAATGAAAGATGTAGGCTAATCATCGTTGACATACTGTGGCATTGTGTACGTGACAATTTAGATCTATCATCGATATGCCTGTAAACAACAGCAGGCTGCATGGCACATAAAAGATGAAGTATTATGTAGTATGCTATAGTGCATGATTGCTTATATCATATATTCATTAGAAACGATTTAACCATCTTTACTTCTACTATTCTTAGGCTTACTTTCTAAATGTGTTATTGTGTCAATCCTATGGGGAAATATTTTTTCTATTGTATGTCGTTATGAATAAAAAAATGAACGATTTAACATAAACATAATTAAGATAACTTGATTACTTGATAACATAATTTATACAGAATATAAATTAATGAACTCATTGATGACGAAAAAATAGTGTTGCGTTAAAATGGAGCGTTACTTCCAGTCCAATAGGCGGCGGTAAGGACCATTGCTGAATAGTTTACAGCTACCCTGAAAGAGGAAGTGTCGTAAAACGGTAATATTGAATGCCGATTGGTTGTTTTAAGCAGTTGTTTGGCGGTTTGGTAGTTGGGCTTAATGAAATTATATGTTGTTTTTAAATTCGTCTTAATTACCTCCAAATTAATATTTTCTCTGCGTAATGTGTGTATCATTAATCCCAGCATGGATAATATAGCAAAGAACCTTCTTCAGCGAACGTGGCGTAAAATACCAACAGGAAAGTTGGAAGAGACGGTAAAAAAGTGGACCCACCTTTCACCAAGACAACAACAGTCCCTGAACTACACTCAGTCGAGATGGATATTATATCAAAATATCGTTTCCCTGTGTGAGGTAAAGGTTAAGTTATTCAATTTGTCTTAAAATTAACGTTAATTGACTCTTTAGTTGTTACTGTCTAGTGAAACGCAGACAACTCTTCTTGTTATGAGAACAATGTAAGTGTAAGTTTATCAACAGAGAGAAAATGAAAACACCTTCCATCTAGCATCTGTTTAAATGTAATGTATGTTATATTCATGCGATGCGTCCTTAACATTACATTTATTTACTTACCTTATTCAAGGAAAATGGATTGACCGTAAGACATGTGAGCGAGTTGGAAATGATCTGTAAGTATGAATTAAGCTCCTCTGGTCCAATATGCCTAATGTTATAACTGCTTTCAATATCTGTTTTCAGATAGAACATTGAGATAATGTATACTCTCTTCTCACAACAGATTGTTTAGAAAATCCCAATATTGGTACCTGGAGGGCCTGTCATCTTATTGATGCTGAAGGTATAAGTCATACAAACGTTTTGTCTACAAAGGCACTGGACACTGTTACTATAAATTAAAGGGATAGTAGGATGGTTTTTAACACATTGAGCCCCTTCCCCAGGTTGTCTAAAATGCAATAAAGTGGTTGACATCGAAATTTTGACAATTGCTTCTGTCTCGGCTATTTGGGAAATGTAGAATCGCCTCTGCCTGCCTTCAAAATGGCTAGCAATGGGCATGTGGTGTTTCTATCCTTGAAACACTGGTTTTATAAAAAAAAGTGCTACTCACCAAGTGGTTAGTCGTGCTCGATGATGTTCCAAAACATGTATCGTAGCGAAATAAAGCTTCCGTCATGTTTTATTTGGCACTTTGTTTATATGAAGTAGAAATAGATCCCTATGGGACTTACAAAATAGCAAATAAAACATGACAGAAACTGTATTTTGCTACGATACTTTGGGTTGGAACATCAGCAAACGCCACTATTTTTAAAACCAGTGTTTAAAGGATAGAAACAACAAATGCTTCTTCTTCTTCTTCTCTTCTTAAATGCCCGTTGCTAGCCATTTTAAAGGCAGGGAGAGGCGATTCTATATTTCCCAAATAGACGAGACAGGAGCAATCATCAAGAATTTACTACTTTATTTCATTTTAGACAACCTGTGAAAGGGGCTCAATATGTTAAAAACCAAACTATCCCTTTAAAGTGTCTTTCTGTCAAATTCATTAATTATTAGCAATATTAGCAATAATTTTTTTTTCTTTTTACACTTTCACATAAACACATTTAATCATTTTACCAATAATTTCAGATGATGCCATATCTGTAGACCTGCTTACCTTTAAAGAACAATTCAAGTCCCACTTGTCAGAGCTAATCAGAAATGTAAGTAAGGCATTCTTTCAAAAAGAATCCAGATGAAGCTGCCATGCATTTCATAATGTCTGTTCCATTGATCTTTTCCGCCAGGTCTCCATCAAGATCAAGAAGGATGAAAATGAGACCATTTGGATACGCATTGCTTGGGGAGACAACATGAGCAAACCTAATCACTTTAAGCCTACATATGTGGTCTATGATCTTCAAACTCCATATGTTTTCATCTCCAACTTGAGCTCAAAGCATAAACCACTGTTGTATCAGGTAGTTTGACGAAACATCTATGTAAATCGCTTGCACTATCAAAAAATGTAAAATGTTAAAAAAAAAAAAAAAATACTTATGCACACACCAGAGGGCTCTCTAAACCTTTTCTAAACCTTGTGTCAGTTATGGTTCAAGTCCTTGCAGCCCTTCCTCAGACTTCGTTAAACATAAATGGAAGCGCTCTGTTGTGAACATCAGTCATTTTTTATACCAGGTAGTTTAGCCTAAGTCATTGTAAATCATACTGAATAATCCATCGATGATTTAAAGCAGCACAAAAGACCTTTTAAAACCTTAAAATAATGTTTTCAAAATCGTGTATAAATAAATATTGTGTTTAAACGAATAAATACTTGCTGCATTTGCTCAGCAGCCCTCTATCGGCTTTAACGGCACTAAACAAGTTTGCCCAATCGGGTCATCCCGATCTGTAGTTCAAGTAAAACAACAATTGACTTGCCTTATAGCAAGCTTCCGTTTCAATCTGTAAAGGGTGCGATTTTCAAAACTCCTTGGTGCTGCTTCAACAGCCCTCTTTGGTCATATCGGTGCTAAAGTCATTGGAGGCTAAGGTCTTTTCAAACTGTTAGTCTGTTTAGTTTTTAGTTAACTGTCAGTTGCATTGCATTTTTAGTTAACTGTCAATAGTCAGTTGCATCGTCCCTTTGCTTGTGCACATACTATAGTACAAGTGTACAAGTACAATGTGGGCAGGTTGTCCTAGACTGCCCCAGTCAAATGGCAGAACACATATCTAAACACTGTTTCTTATATGTTCCAAACATAGGCTTTGGTTCTGTCCACCAGACATGGGTCTATAAAAGATGCCCATCTGAGTGGACGAAGTCTTCATGCAGTCAGAGACTTACTGATGGGTAACTACAGACAGGTGATGACAGCTTTTATGTTATACAGTTTGTAAAAGTATGTTCACTATATGATTTTTTTTTTGCTGTGCAGACACTTTTTTGATCAATCGTTTTTCTCGTTTTGCTAGTCATTTCCAACGAATCACCCCAGACCTCTTCAGGAGAGAAACCCTCCTGTTACGCGTATGTATGAAGCTGTGTTTTTCCAAGTAATGTGTACATGGACTAGTCATTTCATAAGATCTTGGGAGTCAGAGACGGAGGGAAAATACCACATCATAGGCCATAAGCTGCTGCTGTTCTGCATCCTCTGAAATACTAGAATGATTAGAGCTATTCATAAAAGACTCAAAGTAGAAATACTATTATCTTGATAAAAAAACTAACTTTAACTCCTAAACTTCCTAAATTGCTTTTGCATGTTTATCTTTCCCTTCTATAGACCCCAATGTTGTAAAGGAACACCTGGAGCATGCTGAGAAAAGACAGCAAGTGGCTTGTGAAGCATTTGGGGAGGGAAATGTGCCTAAGCTGGAAACTGCCACCTATACGGTACTTATCTACCATTTTATGGAACTAACTGCTGTTGAGCAACGGCCTAATCTGAGCCTGAACGATGTGTTATTTGGAAAAATAATGCATTCAAAATGGCCGCATTCTTATGCACTTTATATTCGTTTTTATGGTGGGATAAAGGAACATAAACATTACCATAGCAACCAGATACAGAGAGCATTCCACCATGTCTGCAAGTGTTGACCGCTCTGCATTTACAAAAAGGGTGGGGACCACTGCTCTAGAGCATGTAGTAGGATGGGCAATGATATAACTACACCGTTTAGAACGTATTATAATGTATTGTTATATTGTGATATTTCTGTGACATTACGTACATAATTGTGGGCCTGTCAATATGCACTGCAAGGTAGGCAACAAACATGGTGAGTTCATTGATATTAAGCGTTATTTTAGTGTTTACACAGTCATAAACCCTGAAGTGACGTGACTGAGAGTGTGTCATCGGTAATTGGATATTGGTCACAAATGACGCATGCTTTGTTGAACTATGGTTTTTTCTTTGTCTTACAATTTTATTTTATTTATTTATTTATTTTTTTTCCCCAGTTGGAAACCAGGTTCAGGGGTGGTGGGGGCATTGGCACCCTTGCTAATGGCGAGAAATCCTTCAGAACTGTTGTGCAGTTTTCCAGCAGCAACCTTTTAGAATCTTTACATCACTGTGTATCGTCAGGTAAAACTGTCTATCTAA
Source organism: Limnothrissa miodon (assembly GCA_017657215.1). Lineage (NCBI taxonomy): Eukaryota > Metazoa > Chordata > Actinopteri > Clupeiformes > Clupeidae > Limnothrissa > Limnothrissa miodon. The sequence goes on along the minus strand of JAGFZM010001826.1, from coordinate 57,337 downwards.
TCAAGAGAATAATATGATGTTGGCATACAAGTTTTATATGTGAGTATGTAATTTGACACAGGACAGAAATGTTCAGGTTTCAAACTTTACATGGTTTAAAGGTCATATTGTGAATATGAAAAGCTGTGTTTCCTGCAAAACGTTTTGGTAAAAGCCATGTTGTAAGGTGGTGTTTTGCAGAGGGCTGTAAGGCTATTCTGGATAACAGTGTGCCATGTAAACAATTGTGTCAACTGCCATGAAAGCGGATGGACTAAAATTCCCTGCAAACCATGACTTATCCGCTACAACAAGACTCGCATTGCAACTTTATGTGCTGATGGCTTCGAAAGTATATTTGATTACACCCATGTCTGGTGCCCAGTGCCCCCACAGGTTAGTTAGAGGGTCCAATGAAATGAGATTAGCTAGTTTGCCAAAACTATGCCACATCAGTTGAGATTCGCTAGCATTTTAGAATGGAACATCATATCACAGTCCAAGAGAATCACCTCAGTGGAACACCATTACACCACTCACTCAAGTCTACTCTGACTGAGAATCTACCACATCGATGGTTTGGGGTGGTGTTTTAATATTTTCTCAAACAAAAACAACCTCTACTTTTTAAAAATTCATTTATTTTATTTTAACCCGTTTTTAATACAATAATAACTGAACGCATTCTTGAAATTAATTTGGGTGTAATTTCTTCCATCTAAAATGCTAAAGCAACAAGGAGTAATTGCAGATATTTGCTGATTTATTTGAAGTACTATTTATTGAAGTACTAAAACTTACTGTATCAAAATGACAAAAAAAAAAAAAAATTGGAACAAAATTTGTTACATTATACATGTGGGCTGTAGTACCAATGTCAACCCACAAGAGGGCCAGTGACATTGCTAATTTAAAAGGGTAGATTGGCATATTGATGAAGTTATCCGAGTAAATCTGTGTTCTGACTTAATGCTACATATTTGTCTTGTCATCACACAGGTATTGCTGAAGCTCCAGTCTCTCCACTTTTATCATCCATCACTCAAAAAGGTCGGAATTATTTTGTGATCACAGACAAAGCGGAAGGAAATTAAACCACCTGTCAAAATTCTAGAGTAGACGTCTAAGTGTGAATGACCTATGTATATTTATTGTTTTACAATGAATGTCTGCACCGCAATTTATCACTAAAAACAAAATTCAGATATATTTATAGTGCTTCTCCAGTGATTACGGCATGTATTTTTTTTCCTTCTTTCTTTCTGTCATTATTTCTGTCCGTTTTGAAAAAAAAATGTCGCATTTTAAAATGTTTGTCTATTTGATTGTTTTCTAAATAAAGTTTTACTCTGCACATTTGATGATCTGGTGAAATCCTGTGTTAAATACCAAGTTACAAAAATGCTGCAGATTGATTATAATAAATATTAAGGGGTATGACTGACGGCTCGACAAAGGATGTCAATGGATTCTTGTTGACAACTGTAATTTATTTCCAAGAGCGAGGTTCCTAGAAGAGTTCATGAGGAGCTGCTGGTTGCCAAGACGAAGACGGTCCCCTCCCGGAAGTTTACGTGAACGCATTTATGGTGCTCCTGCTTCCCTGCACTTTCTCGGATCCAGGGCGGTCTCTTGCTAGAGGAAACATGGCTGCCTCTGCATCGGAGAAGCCACAACGCAGCATAGCAAAGAACGTAAATGGGGTAGAAGAGCCTTCTACACAGTCTAAAGAAATTATAAAACCTGATATAGCTGATTTAACCAAAGAGGTACGGACCAATATCCTCTGCACTGTTGAAGGATGTGGGAAAATCCTTCCAAATACCCCAGCCCTGAACATGCACCTTGTCAAGTCTCACAGAGTCAAGGTAAGTGTATTAATGACAGCATACCTAACCAGCTAATATTACATCTTTTGCATGACAACTTTTATCAAGAATAAAATAACAATCGAACGTTGAAAAAACTGCACGAAATTTGCTTTTGTATAGACATGTTAGCTGCGTTGCATTCGACAACGTCTAAGCTAAGTGAAAACAAACCAACAAATGTCGCGTTAGAAACTGCTCATTTGTGTAGAAAGAAGTTGTTTCTAAGTCAATAATATTAAAAGTCAACTTAGTCGATTCGATTCTGCATTTACTGTTTTAACTTATTTCGGATATCTGCTGTACCAATCATTCAAACGTTGACGTTAGCTATCAACGTAAGTAGCAAGCTAGCCTTATCAATATCAAAGAAAGTTGTGCTGCAGTATTTCTGCAATGTAGTGTTCCGTAAAATGTTCTAAGTGTGTAATTCTCTGACAATCTAATGTCAAACAAGCTATCGGTCGCACCTTCATTGCCCTGGCTAATCCACTCCGATTTAAGAAAGTCACGATGTGCATCGTGTTTCTGTTGTTTTGATTGTGCATCGATGGTGCAACCAGTTCACATCAGATGTAACAATAGATTGGTCAGTTTTTTGTCGTAATTGAAAAAAAAATGTAATTTGTCGATTTGGACTGGGAGGGAACAATACGGGCTTTATCTCCTCGGGTGGGTTGGTCGTCATGTTATTTTCATCTACGTATTTGGCCTGGGTGGTTATGAAGTTGTGCTGTTGTCATTAAAAGACTAGATATCACATGCATACACCACACAATCCACCATAAAATGCATAAAAAATGCATTAAAAAGAAGTAGCTTCTGTGATGGTTTTGCAGACCCCCTGAATGACCCAGCTGCATTGTTGCAGACCATGTAACACTTTGTTGTATAAAACAGTTTGTTTCAAATTGCCATTCAGCCTAATTTTGATCTACAGGCCCATTGGCTTGACAGTTGGATCTTTTCATTTCTGATGCGTGCGTGGCTTATCAGTCATCAAAATACTTCAAGGGAGGAATGTTTAGAACTGCCTATAATACTAGTAAAGTAGTGATGCACTCATCCAGCTTTCCTCATGCATTATTTAGGCCTATGTGTGTGCGGTGCACTGAGAAAAAGGAAGAGTATGATTTCAGTGTTCTCAAAGGTACACATTACAGCTCTGTGACTGAACGCAGTGGGGGTGCTGCTTTAAATATTTTGGGCCCTAAGATGGAAAATAGCCTAAAATTGGGCCCCCATATATTGATTATTGTTTTTAAAATGTTCTCTGGGACCCCATGTCAGTGCCAGGCCTTAGGAATCATCCTAATGTCCCCGGCATGCAGATATATCGCTGTGAGTGGAAGTTGTTGTTGTTGTTGTTGTTGTTGTTATTATTTCATAGTGGTACATGTTGTTCAAGGTTAGTGTGATCTCTTTGAGTCTCAGTGTTTAATCCCAGTGTTGCAAACCTAAAGCTACACTTCCCTCCATTTGCAGAGTACCACTTAAAACTACTCAGTGCCAAGACTGACCTTCTTGTTGGTGTGCAGGAACAGAACTGCCTGGTTGGCTCCACTTAAGTGTCTCCAGGGCATGTAGAGAATAGAACAAACAGAGATGCACTATTTTGCTGGGAAACAGGTGCCAGGGCCATGATCTTTAGTCAGACACTGTACTGGCTGAATGTTAACCAAAAAAAGGTGTATGTTTAATGGCCTTTGTTCACTTTAATGCAGAATAATAGTCTGGTCATAGACATTATCACCATGTCTGTACTCATGGCTGGAGTGGGCAGTGTAAAATCAATTTAATACTGTGCTGCTGGGGGCTGTATGAAATGCAGTGCAGGTTGGAGTGCAGTATGCAGCTCATCCTCCCATGAGAAATGCGTTTCTCTGTGTAGGCCTGTGTGCTGTACTGTTATATAAGCAATCAAGCTGCTCACTGATTCTATCCACTGAGCTGAGCTGTCAACTACTCCTCACTTCTGTAGAACGTTTATTGCTGCAGCTTTCTAGGCATCACAGGGTCCTGTCAGGGTTTTTTTGTATTATATTACTTATTGAATTTGAGGAACTTGCTTATGCAAGCCTGCTAAAAATGTATAGGCCTAGACCATTGTATACATTCTTAAAAAAAAAAAACCTCATTGGTTACTGTCTGTCAAGTCATCTGTAACATCATTTTGAGCAGCAGTTATTGTTTGTGGGTAGTACAGTAACTGTTCATTGTACTGTTGTTTTTTTTTTTTTTTTTGTCAGTTACCATTCATAATGATGTGTTACGCATAAGTCTTTTTTTCCCATTCTTTTTTTTTCTCTTATAATTTTAGGATGGGATTGTCAACCCCACTGTTAGAAAGGACATGAAAGGCCCACAAAAACTCTATTGCTGTCCAATAGAGGGGTGCCCAAGAGGACCAAATCGACCCTTCTCACAGTTCTCCTTAGTCAAACAGGTAGTTATTCCAACCATACACAGTGTCCAAGATTTTTTAAGCTGATTTATGTGTTGCTGTCCTGAAATCAAAATGAAGCTTTTCAATAATGTCTTGTATTCTATGTTTTGCAGTAAGATTTAAAGAAAAATGGGTTTGGGAGAAGTTGGTGTTGCTTACAAGAAGGGACATCTAGTGCATGATCTGTTTGTAAAGGTTAAATTGAAAACTTCCAAACACTGCTTAAGCTTTGTCATGAATTGCCTATGTAGAGACAATATAAGGCTGAAGTACTGTCAATTTTGCAGTGTACATTAACTAAATTCCAACCAATTTTGTAACAACATACATATTTATCTCCCCTCACACGTGCACCAGCATTTCATGAAGATGCACACTGAGAAGAAACACAAGTGTGTGAAGTGTAACAACAGCTACAGCACAGAATGGGACCTCAGAAGACACACAGAGGATTGTGGGAGAACGTACAGCTGTACGTGTGGCTGTCCCTATGCCAGCCGTGCTGCTCTGCTGTCCCATACCTACAGAACCGGCCATGAGATTCCAGATGAACACAGGTACTTTTGTTTCAGCCTCTGCCATAAATAGATTTGATAGATGCTTTTATCCAGTAATTAACTATCAGTTATTACAGAACCAGCCATGAGATCTCATCGTTTAATCCCAGCGTTGGCATGAACACAGGTACTTTTGTTTCAGCCTATGCCATAAATAGATTCGATAGATGATTTTATCCAGTAATTGACTATTAGTTATTACAGAACCGGCCAATAGATTCAGGATGAACACAGGTACTTTTGTTTCAGCCTCTGCCATAGATAGATTCGATAGTAGCTGCAACTGTCAGCAACTTCAGGGAAAGTTTTCCCCAGAGCAGTATAGAATGAAGGGGCACTATCATGGTAGCCGGGATTTGAATCCACAGCTCTCAGGTTCCTTAACTGCTATGCCACCACTGCCCTAGTTGGATACATAGATGCACACAGAAGCACAAACATAAGCCTGTTGTATCACGGTCCAGTTAAATAGTTCTGTCAATGTTATAAACTAAAGTTTTGTCTGACTTGTCATTATAAATTGGCTGCAGATTTCACACACATTTTCACACAAAGCAACACTATAATCCCACTGCCTGTTTGGAAAGTGAAGATATTCTAAAGTACAAAACCAAGGTGTACTGGCAGTGGTCCCGGATCCGAGTCGTTTTGTTGTCAGGGTGGAATACATAACACACATGCACGTTGTTAGTCTGTAGCAAAAAAAAAAACCTGCCTACATCTACGGTAGCTGTAACAACTGTCTTCACTAAATAGTCTCTCTCTCGTGTCTCCCATAGGTACCCGCCAGTGAAGAAAAGAAAGATGGAGCGCATGATCTGCGGTGCTGCTAAAGTCCGACCAATGGAGCAGACATTCCCGATGCCTGGGTCTGAAAAGGAGCTTTCAGAGGGAGCCATCCCTACTGAAGGAGCCTGGCAAACACCTGACACGGCAAAACAAAATCCAAACACTTCAAAGAACACGCAGAAGCTCCTCCTGCCCAAGCCTAAAGTGGCCCTGGTCAGTGTCCCTGTGATGCAGCTGGCCCACCTCCCCGTCCTCCTTCCACCAGCAGACAGCAGTGCCTTGAGGTCCGTCGTCCTGGCTGTGGACACGCAAGGTTCCCTGAGCACCGTCCATCTCCTTCCACATTCCTTTGGAGCGGTCATGCCCACACTGAACACCAAGAACCTAGCCTTTAAAGACACTGTGCCGTTTTCCAGATCCGCCTCTGGTGTTGTCAGCACGGGTGTCCAGGTACACGTGGATAGTTCGGCGCCCCCTGGTGACCTGGGTGCGGGGCTGACACTCAGAGGCAAGAGCACCTCCACAGACATTCAGACAGACATTTCATACCTCAGAAAGGGACCTGCAGCAGATGGAGCTGTGATGAACACTATGGGAGAGTCCTCTGTCTCCTCCTGCTCCCAGACCGATATCAGCGTGAGCGCTCAAGTGTGGCTGCCGGTTAGTGTTCAGACCCAGACGTTTCCCGCCCGAGCTAAAACCACTTCGTCCATTGCTGCTCAGACGGAAACCCTCAACCAGCTGTCCTTTCAACCCTTTAATATCACCAGGGAGACACAGACAACTTGTGTTGATGGCACCTCAGACGAAAAGGTTCTGATGAGCCAAGCAGTGATGTGTTCTGGCCTTTTTGATTCCGATTCACCCAGTGTCTCCACGCAAACAGTCTTGAATGACACTCCGTTCTGTGCCAGCAGTGTGCACACCCCCCTCAACGCATCCGATTCTGTGCTTTACGGTGACAAAACCGAAGGACACATGTGTTTTGGCGCCCAAACTGATAACCTTAACCAGAGCTCTGTGGCAGACAACCAAACTCAGACCATGACTCTCTTGAATGACCTGGAGAATATCCTCTCCGATGGAATCGGAGAAGGGACTCTAGAGAATGACCAAACACTGTCAGCAACAGCAGCAGGTTGTGGAACTGGACTGGAACATGTACAAGAGAACAGCACAGGCATTGACTTTGATTTTGAGGAGTTCTTGAGTGCTGCACACATTCAGACACAGACTGAGGAGAGCGATCTGGGCTTAAGCTCAGAGACGCCACTGGAGCTGTTCGACATTGAGACACAAACCGACTTCAGGCTCCTGGACAACCTCAGTGGAGGGGACGTTGCCAGGACCCAGTCAAACGTCTTGGAGCTAGAGATGTTTGACACACAGACACAGACAGACCTGAACTTCCTGCTCAACCCAAGTGGTCACATGCCTCTTGGCAACATTCTGAGGCAATCCAGCTTCAACATAAGCACAGAGTCCTCAGACAGTGAAACTCAGACAGACATCCGTTCCCCCACATTACCCCTGCCTTGTACATCTGATGGACAGGTGAGACTTAGCAGTGCCGAGACCCAAACGGTAACCAGTTCCTTCGACAGCCTGGGCCACTTGTTCCTCACGAGCAACGAGACCCAGACCGTGGTGGACGACTTTCTTTCAGCGGACCTGGCCTGGAACATGGAGTCTCATTTCAGTTCGGTAGAAACACAAACCTGCGAAGAGCTGTACTCTCTGTTTCAACACTCTGAGAAGCCCAACAGCTGAGGATTCAACTCCCCTGCGGTGGCTGGAATTCAGATCCGTCACCTAGCCTCTGAAATCTACCTTTCGGAGTCGGGCCGAAGGGTCATACGATGGCTATTTAGGCGGAATCCTTCTAGAGGCCCATAGAAAGCCCCCTGCCGATGTATCCATTCACTGAAATGTCATTCCAGATGTGTTCGGTGGTGAGTAAATGGAAACATTGTAGAGAATTCTACTGGCAGCACTTTCAGCTTTCCTCATGTCTGATTTGCACAGCAACTCAAATGGTAAAGAACAAGTACTTGTGTATATAGTCACCACTAGTCAGAGCCTTTTAACACTCTACAAAAGGAGCTTTCATTAGGCCTAAATTGACTTTTTTTGGCAAGTCCTAAATAAAGGTCAGAGTTGTGAAATGTCTCAAAGAATTTAAATGTTAACAAAACCAAGCATAAAACTGAGTAGACACTAACAGTATTCACATGAAAATATTTGAAAATGTAAATTTGTCAATCCATTTGGACAGAGGCTTTGTTGATAGATGAAGCTATATACTCCCCGAGAACACTGCCCATAGACATTTGCTGGAGAGATTCTGTGCTATTCATTTACAATACTATGGGCCAAAAAGTAATTTCCTAGCCAGGTCATTGTTTATTTATATATTCATATATTTAAATATATTTGTGAGCTTGCTGTAGATGTAAATCAAACCTTTATGACCTGTGATGTAAATTGTGAGTCTACAGCATATTAGAACAAACGTTTGTCACTGTGAAAAAATGGCTACTATGCTTCTTTGCAGGATTTGCGCACACATTTATTCTTGAGGACTGTTAGACAAAGACAGACAAAAGTCATCATCCTGAGACATCAATTATTTTTTTCTTTCAGAGTAATGCTGTTTACATGTTTTGTTCACCATTGAGATTACTTAAATACTTTGAAGTTGTTGAAATACCACAAAGGTATCTGCATTGAATGTGTGTTTTTGTATTTTTTTGTGTTGTTGCTAACTATTTTCACGAGTACTTTTTAGTTGGTGCCTTATTTTAATAGAGGGTAAGCATTAGCAATTGCAATGTTCTGTTGCTGAGGTGTACTAAATCATCATGTATAGTGGTAAACCAACACTATATTTGTGTTTATTCCCTCTTTCTTAAAAACTCTTTTGGTTGGGCATTTTTTGTGGCAACAAATGCCTAGCTACAGTGGCTGCTGTGTAAAGCAAAACGATATGTGTGGATAACAGAAGTTCTGTATATGGACGCCATATTAACCAGCATTCCATACTTGCTGTCACTTTTTGCGTTATTAGAATTATGGAGCGTTCAAAGCATGTGGTAGTCCAAACTAATTTAGTTCAATCCAGCATCTGCTGCTTTAAAGTTGTAGATTAACACCTTATACTTGTGCCTATGAATTAGTCATTTTCATTCTTTATTTTTATATTTAGACAGCGTGAGTGCCTCACAGTGCGCTTGTGTCATTGTTTCTGTGTAAAGGGAAGAACATTGACAGTGTTTCTACCATTCAACCATCCACATTATCGTTTTATTTTGGCATTTGTGTTTGCAAACAGACCTTCCCGCATGTGTTAATGTTATGGTACAAAACCTAGAATCAAAACCAAATGTAAACTGTAGTGTATTTAGTTCCTGGTGTTGAGAAGACATTTTTGCTGCACATTCAGCAGCTACTTATGCTTATAATCGCAAACGTCTTTATTGTAAACATGCCTTGTGCGGCCATATTGGAAGTACAACAGCCCTTTAGAATGATATAATTGTGGATACCAACTGTCAATTCTATGTACGCTCTGTTCATAGGCATAGAATACTATTCCATACCTGTGTGCATCTCCATTACTTGTAGAATGTAAATAGCACTGTGGCCACAGTTGACAGAATTATGTGTGTTAGTGTGGAAAAAGCGAGGTGTGTGTGTGTGTGTGTGTTTGGGAGTGGGGGTGAGGGCGTGAGGGCCTACTAGCATGAAACCACTAGCCTACCAGTGCTAAGGTTAGCTTTACAATGCATATTCAGTGTTAAAACCAGTAACACCAATAACACTCTAAATGACAAACTAACATTATTGTTACTGTATAGGTCACAACTTGCACCTGAAAACGATTAGTGTAGTTGTTTTCTGCATTTTTTTTAAATGTTGTATTCACAAATTGAAGCTCAAACCTCTAAGCAATATATAATACTGATCTGGAAAAAAAATGTTTGCAGAAAAAAAGAAAGAAAAGCTGTGTCCTCTTCTACTTGAAAATGTTTACCTAAAATACTTTCTTTCCTAGAGAATGCATGCTGTCTTGTTCGTGCCATGATGACATTAATTTAACTATGAGTTTCCCTCCTGGACTGTCTTAATTTTCTGAAAATGTAAACTGTCAATTAAGTTCATGATGCTAAACAAGCAGATGAGCATAATAAAATGTGTAAACTGATTACAGTTGTCTGTCAATTGTCACATTATTTTCCCCACAGTTTAACAGTTGTGTTAAATAGATTTTTTAAGGCTTTTTAAAATACCTTTATGAACAGTTGTGTTAAATGCATTTATTTGTGCTTATTTATCATAAACCAAAAGTGATGTGATAAAGTCAACCCAACCAAATGATGGTTGCTGGGTCCTGTGTAGAAGCTGAATAACCTTAAGCCAACAAAGACAAAAACTGCAGAAATGAAAGCGCCAGCGTAAGTTCTACCAGGAAGACTCATAGACGTCGCGTCACAGATTGCTCACCCAATGAAATGTTCTTCCTTCCTATATAGGCCGTTCTAACATTACCACTCTTGCTGCTCTAGGCGCCGGTCGCAGAAATTTCCACCTCCCACCCCACCACCGCCAGTTGGGTCCTCGTCCTCTTGTCCGGGGGGTAGGCTTTGCCCCTGCCATCCATAGCAAGGCAGGATCTGCTGGGCCAAGATGTTCGATATCCCGGACCATGGACGGGGCCTACGCCAAAGAATTTATTCTTGTCTACCTTTGTAATTTTGTAAATTATTAAATCTTTAAACTCATTCCTTTCTCTGAGTCTTTCTGGGAGAACTTTGTATATCTCTTTTAGACTTGCGTCTGGTTTGAGAAGGGTAGGATGACAAGACCTGAAACTTCACACGGCATTCCTGCATAGGCTTAATGACGTTAAGGTTGCATGTAAGAGAAACTCAGTTCCTTAGTAACGGAAGAAAAACAATTTGTCTGAGCTCTGAAGCATTAAATGAAGGAAGCTTCCAAACTATCACCTGCAGGGCTTACCTATAATAAGGCACTGCTCTTAAAGTTAAAAGTTAAAGTTGAAAATTAGGCTACAATTGGCAGAATATGAGCCTTCTCTTTGTTTTCCCCTTTGACTATAATTTTGTACACAGTGTGCATGTACTACAGTTTGATTTAAACAGAACATTGACATGAAACACTTTTGCATTTACCCAGTAATGTAATCTTGGACCTTTGCATTGTCTGATAACCCCATCTCCATCAACTGTTCTTCACTGGCTGCTGGCAAGGTGCTAAAAATGAAAATAATTCTAAGAATACCTGTGAAGACATTACCAGGATGTCTCTCTTTAATCAGATGTCTGGCCAAAAACAGAAACACATTGCACACCAAGGACCTCAGAGACGCTGAGCGGAAGCAGGTATGGCCACTCTGGTCCCGAGCAGCAAAGGCAGTTTAGGCTCAGCTCGCCTGATGTTCTTTGTCTTGTAACCAGAGTGCAGTTTACCACCATTATTCCTCCCAGGTAGTCTGGCCAGGTCCTCCTGCTTAGGGTACCTTCCCAGGCGGTAAGTGATATGAGGCACTGTGTTGTCCATGGTGGGGAAGGGCTGGTCACACGGTTTTGAGATGGGAATACTGAAAGCCGCTAGCAGGTGTCGGCTCTTCTGACGCGTCCAGTTCTTATGTTCAGAAGCATTCGAGTCCAGGTGAGCGTCTGTTCTCATTTCCCCACTGCCGTTGTCTGTGTTCCCCACAGGATTGACAGAAGTAGAGGCACCTCTTTGCAAAATATCCACCATGTCCTCTGCATCTTCTCCAAGGCTGACCTCGTCGCATTCTAGGTGATGTTGCCTGGCATCCAAGGAGGTTTTGAGGGGAGGCAGTATAGCAAAGCAGTTGATCAGTGAGACATTTCCGACATAATTATTATTCTCCTGATGGTATGAGAGGCCTACACAAGTAGAAGCTGAGCTGTTGATGAGTAGGCCACCAACGCCGGTGAACCTTTTTGCCAAAACAATTTTTTTTGGTAGACGTTCTACTGTATTTTTAGAGTGAGAGGTGGAGGAGCATGTGCTATCTGGACGATTTTTTGCCACTGTTTTCTTTAAGGGTTTCTCTAATGGTCCACTGCAGACTTCTGGAGAGTCTCTTGTAGTTTCTGACACATGGGTTTCCACCACCTTTGTATCAACACAAAGTAGGCAGTGAGTGTCTGCATCCCAGGTTTTAGGTCTCTTCCCTCTCCGTTGGATTTGGGACAAACAAAGGAGAGGAGGACCTCTGCCCCATCCTTGTACCTGTTAAACAATGACCAAACAAAAGCGGGTAAAAGACCAGTGAAAACGTTTTATTTAAGGCACACAAATATCTCCAGAAAGTTTTGCAACTTCCACAAATACAGCAGGATATTTTAGTTGTTCTAGTTTTTTTTTTACTTTTTTTTAGAATTTACTTACAGCTTCTTCCCATCCAGTGTGGTTTCTAAATTCATCAGTATCCTGGTCGTTGGCTAAATATTCTTCACTCATATCTAAAAGTGTATCGACGAGGTGTCTGTCCGTTTGCTGATTTTCTTCCACATCTGCATCCGCCATCACTACCGTTGATGGACAACGACCCTCTGAAAGAATCCAGCAGTTCTTTCAGAGGAATGTAACTAAAAGGGTAACAAGAAAATATGAGTCACTCGATTGCCTATATTGTCCGCATCAGCAGCAACATCACTTAACAAGTTGTGACAATACAGATATGTTAATTTTGGTTAGCCAAACTACTAAGTCGACACACTACTTGTTATTATTTTATTATTATTATTTTACCCAAGTCAAAAAGAAGTTGTGTGAGCTAGATCTATGCTAGTAAGCTGACATTATTGGTTTGCTAACAGAGGGCAATTCAAATTTGCAAACGTTAAATCAGACTAGCAGCTTACCATGCGACTCGTTTTTGGACCGAGACAATCAGAATGAAAGTAATCTTAATACTAACTGGAAAAAAAACTAATAAACGAAGACAGCTTATAAACAACGCGTTTAATAATAGCGAGAAAATGTGATAAAAAATAATGATGGTTAAAAAAATCGCCAATGTGAGTGCCAAAAGTTGCGTACTTACCGACTAACCTGCAGAGTTGCACATCTTGCACTATCAACCCCAACAAGTAAGTAGGCCTACTACCTGTGAGTGCTATCTATGTCGGTTTATTTGACAGTAATGACCAACCACATCAAATATTTAGCTCTCTTTATCTGTTCACAGGACTAGTCTGCAACGACAAACGTGAGTTCATTGTGTTAAGTGTAGAACGTTGCTATAGCGATCAGGAGGAGCAAGGATGTGACGTGTTCGAAAGGGGGCGCGCCAGAAAGCAGAACAAAGTAACCGCGCATATCCTCATCTTTGCAAGTATGTATCATTTTTCGGCAACATGTGTGATTGTTTGTGATTGTTTGCTACTGTAGCACTGTCTTCCTTTCCTGGAATGATTGGGTAGGATTTGTCTTTTTTCCTTGTTGTAGTTTGTTGCGTCGCCTATATAACAAGTCTAGCATTATTCCAAGATTAGAATAATTAAGACTAAGGGATTATTATTGTGTGTTTAATAGGAATGCCTTATTTTTCTTGCTTATACTATTAAGTGTTATTGTTCAGGGCGCAGTTTGACTGCAAAATAGATTACCTACTGTGAGTGTAAACTGTAACTGATAAAATCAAATAAATCAAATTTCATTAAAAGTATGTATTGGAAATATATTTTCTTATAGTATAAGATGTAAGTACAATTTTAAAGGCATGCCATGTTAACGCTAAGTAATTAAATAATTTTTGCAAGTAGACAGCCAAGTCGGCACATCGTGTTCCCTTTCAGCACGACTGTGTCAGAATCGCTTTGCTCTTTGAAAATCAGATTTAACACTTTTGAAATGTTATCCCCAGTATCACAACTGACATATTAACAACGTTTTATTCTTATGAATATGTTCATTTTCAGGACATTGTCGACACTGTCAGTGAAAGGGGTGTGTGCCTTTTCAAAACCATTGCTCTGTATCTGTGCACCGGCTGCTTCCTCAGCTGCTTGTTTAAGATTGGCTTAGAAATCCGCAGTGTCACGAACGACAGCCACAGCATCAAACACGTGCTTAAGTCACCGGACACCTGACGTGCCACCAACCTCTCCAAAAACTCTGAACAGCAACCCCTCGCAGACCACTCTGCAGCCTCCTATGGAAACGGAAACGGTGCACACAGTTGTGGTCATGCTGCCTCCAAAGAACTGCATCCCGAGAAACTACAGCTGCATAGCTGGGCTTTTCGGGAGCTTGGCAGCTGTGAATCAAGTGAAAGAAGAAAGTGAGGAAGAACTAAATGGAGACTGCCCGCCACTGGAATTCCAGGTGGTGGATGAAAGACCCAGGGGTAGAGAATGCTTTCTCAAACCCCCCCAGAGTCCAACGTTACGTCGCAGGTGCAAGTCTTTGCCCACCCCAATTGAGAGAGCTAAGCTTGAGATTTCTCGGAGCAGAAGTCCTTCTAGTCAGAAGAAGGTTCGCTTTGCAGACTCTTTGGGTTTGGAGCTTATCTCCGTCAGGCACTTTGATGATACCGATATACCAGAGGTTCCTCAACGCATCGTGGACAAGTTCAAAAGAGAGAATCCCCTTCGTCTCAAAAGATTTGACAAGTTTCCTTCTGTGCCTACCCAGACAGTTTTTATGGAAATGGAGTTCACAAATCCAGGAACCCTACCCAACTTCCTGGACAAACTGAAAGAGCTGAAGGTGTTGTTGGAATGTGTTCAGAGTGACGATTTCTGCATCTCTGGCTTTGTAAGGGTTCTAAACGTTGCTTTCGAAAAGAGCGTTGCTGTAAGGTATACGCTAAACAACTGGGTGACATTTATGGACATTTTGGCATCTTATGTACCACATTCCACTGATGGAGTGACTGATAGATTTTCATTTAAAATGATTGTCCCTACGTTTTTGGATAACGGCGGTACGTTGCAATTTGCAATCAAATACGCAGTCGAAGGAGAGGAGTACTGGGACAACAATTATGGAAATAACTACAAGGTGAAACGCCACAAGTTCAAAATTTCGCCACCACGGGAATGGGAGGATGGATGGATTCATTTTATTTAAACTAGCATGCTTGTTGATTGCCGTCCTACTGTGCGTAAATTCATGCTGCAACCTACTACAGACATTTTACAGACTGCTGTAAATAGGCAAATGCTGTTCATAAACACCGGTTTTGATGAGGGCTTTTATGTCTATGGGGCTTGTTCACGTCACTTGGCACGCCAGTTTCTCCTACATTCAAAATATGAAGATTGCATTGTATTCGTTAACCCAAAACCGCGTCATTTGGTCTTACGCCTTTATTGGCTTTATGTAATATGTGCACGTGCTAAAGAGAACATATACGTGCATCTCATGCACCACAAGCCGGTGTCTTTCAAAGATGCGGAATCAAATCACCCGCACGCAACTGCAACAGTTATTACCGAAACGTTATGTGACTACATACGTTATGTGTGATCAGAATTTCGTAATTGTACATGCATTCATGCAATAATAATTGGATTTTAGATATATACGACCAGACTACATTGTTCATTTTTTCGTGGAATAGTTTTATTCAATTTCGTGTTAGCTATGCCTTATTGTATCCAGGAGTAGGCCGTAGGTCCTTGATATGGATGGTACGCTGTGTACTAACCGGTGAATTCAGACAGGCCTGTCTGTCTGGCCATGTGATACTCGAACATTAGCCTACCGGGAGTGAAGCGTTCACCAAGCCTACCTCGAGTAAATTTGAGTGAAATCTTAAGTATATTAGGCCTACCCGGAACAAAGTCTACCAGAGGGGAAAAAACGTATTAAACGCAGCTTTAATTTGTCAAGGCCACCAGCAAAAAAAGCATACAGATAATCAGTAACATTTGGGAGAAAAATACTGTTCCCGCCCTAGTCAATCTAATGTGACCATAGTTTCACTTAATATTTACACTAAATATCTTGTAAAGAGAGCAGACAATGTGTATGGTGTCGATCATTTGACATGTACATCAGGTGTACGCTCTTAGTAAAGCATTCGACATGTAGCAGTTGGGCATTAAAGGCGATGGTGGTTAACTTCTCTGAACAAGCATGCTTCAGACAATAGCCTTACAAATTCACAAGGATTCATGGTAGATTTTCTGACAAAAGGATTCAGCTGTACTGTGGTCTGTTTATGCCATTCAGTGGGTCATTCACAACAGCAGAAAAGAAAATGTCTTAGTAAGAACTGTACTCTTTATTACTTGCTTTACAGGATATGTTGATGGACTTGTTTACCTCAGATCCCAAACTGTGCATATTTTCTTGTGAATCTCACAGTGATAGTAAATCCAGGTTAAATATCTTTATTCAGGTGAAGTGTAACAAACATTTTATTTTCTAGTATAGGCCTACATTTACAACGGAAGCTATTTCATGGACAATTTTTTCCAGTTGTATCTGATGAATTTTTGTGGACTTTGGAATTCTGAAACATAATATCCTTTCATTAAGGTTCCTGCCTTCCACAACAGTATTTTTTGCTAGTATTTGTAAATAACCACATTTTCCTATAACAATTTTAACGGGCTAGCTGTTCATTCACTCCACCTCGGCATTTAACTGAAAATCTGCAATATGTTGGTGTAATTATCTCCATATTTCCTTTTGTGTTGATGTGCAACATTTTGGGTCAGCAAAAGGCCTGGATGTGAAAACGCTTGGTTAATATATGTCAGCTTGTCAGTTTATTGTTGGGAGATATTCAGTAGCATGGTATTTCCTCTGTTTGTTTTTGTTTTTCTCCAAGAAGAATGTGAAACATCCTCCCAATAGCACTGATGTGTAAATTATGATGAAATTTACATTTCCTGAGGTGTGTTAGGGAGGCTTTAAATTGCTGTGCCAAACTTGCCATTTATTTGTTTACTTCTACATTTATGCAGAAGCAGACACATATCCAAAGTAATTTATCAAATAAGGACCAATATTGAACACTATTGAAACCTTACTAAGAGTGGCACTAAGAAATTGGGGAATGTTCTACATTCTACTTCTACATTGCAGTACTAAAATCTAAAAATGCTGTGACTATATATTCCAATTCAGTCGAATGATACACTTGAAAAAGGTGTAATTGTTCCTTGATGGTTAAAGTTGAATGTGGAAAAGTTGTAAGTGAGTGATAAGTGAGTAATCTTATGTTAGCAATTAAGGCCAAAAAGTAAGCACAGAAGTATACTTTGAGTATAAAGTTCATTCCTTTATTTGTTTACGTGCACTGTTTTGAGGAAGGTGTAGATGAATTGAGTGTAGAAGAGCTGTGCAAGGCGGTGAACAAATATGAAAAAATTGGTGCTTTTAGTCACCAAAGTACTGTGAACTTGGATACTTTCCACACATCATGTAATAATCAATGCAGTCCAGTTCTAAAGAAACTGCACTGTTAGAGATGTCAAAACTAAGCGGAAATGACAAAGTGTGTTGTGTTGTGCCTGGCAGTTGTGTGAAAAGGAGGGTTCGCCCCAAAAGGTCTGGTTGAATGAATGTGAATAAAAAAATTCCAGGAATGTTCTTAATGATAAAGTATTGACACTGTATAGATGCTATTGTGAGGATCAGTAATTGTTTTTTACAATGGCGAGTGGACTTGATGGAATAGTGCACCTTTCTAGACTCCAGAAGCCCCTTTTACCTTGCCTGATGAAACAATGACACAGTATTGTCAGGAATGATTGTAATTAGGTTCTTCTGATCAGTTCTCTGTACATTAAGCACCTTGCCCAGTTTGAAGAAGAGTAACTGACGTTTAGTAAAAGTTAAGAGAAATGTTTGTTATTTAGTTTTACTTGTAAGTTTTGGTGTTTTATTTATGTTTTTAAAGAGGCACTCAGAAAGTTTATGCAACAATTTTTGTGGTCATAAAATTGCTTAGAAATCGTTTTTTCTGTTAGACGGGTCTGTTGTGTAGCAAACGGCGATTGAGCGCACCGCTGTACAGCCCTGTATAGTGAATACGGAACTTGCAACTTCTGAGGGAGTGTACACTACAGCAATACAGTTAACTGTACAGAGCTCCCCCTACAGGTTTGTGCCGTTTAATGCAGGGTTAAAAAACAGACTTACTGAGTGCCTCTTTAAAGCACTTTTTTGTCACATGTATTTATTTCTGTGTTTACCTGTGCACATGGTTAGGTAGTTTGCATAGAACTTAGCCTCTTAGATAACATTTTTAAAAATTGTTCAAATTTATTTTTTTTGTATCTATGCAATGATCATGTGTCTTCTTTAAATTTGTCAGGAAGCTTTGACCAGTTGATTTCCTACATGCCTGTTGCATGAGCCACTTACAAAACATAGCCATCATTACTTTCACAGTGTATTTGCAATCATAACCTATGTTTTACCAAATCATGGTATTAAAGCCTTTTGTGTTGGTCTTTAAAATGTGTAGTCCTCTTTTTATCTGTTGTCCTACCAATTTGACAGTGTAGGATAGTATATATGTTACGCTCAGAAATGTATAAGATTGTAAAAATGTCCTTGCTGGGGCCTGCGTCCATCATGGAGATCTCCACCTATTGAGAGGCAGCCACAAGAATGAGATGTTTATGACATGCAGTACAGTTATGCATTTAGCAGATGCTTTTATCCAAATCAACCATCAACTATGAATCTCCTCAATAGCAATTTAGGGTTTAGGTGCTTTACTCCAACATACACTCAAACCCAGTTTCCAGAGTATTAGGTTGGTAGTCAGGTTCTTTAACCATACCACTATCGGTGGGAAGACAGTGATGTCCCAAGACTGACTGGTTAATTATTTGTCCTGTTTTAAACCCTTGATAACACCCAGTCATATCAGATGAGGAGATACAGCTCAGACCCACCATCACCTGTTTACTTAGCGTATAATAATGACTCACAAGGAACACTGGATATTTCCCTACAATTCAGCTCACTCAGTGCAGCTGTAAACAACCGAGTAAGCACAGTCCAAGCACACACAGAGTTTGTCCCCTGCAGGTAATTTAGCCAGGGGAGCGACTGCACCGCTGCCCTTGTAGGTCCTCTGCCCTGCCTGGTGTAGATCTATCTTCTGCAGCAGCTCCAGTGTCTTGTGGCCTTTGGGACCATCAGCCGTAGGAGGAGTGCCATTATGCTGGTGTGGCTTTACTTGATGTGTGCCCACAGTGGCTTTTGGAGAGTTATTTCTGGGCTGAATCAGATAACATCAGCCTCCATGGACCTCTCTAAGTGTCTTTCCTGAAGCAACCGAGAGGGTGTTGGCTGTTTGTGATTACCAAGACTACACAAACTATTATAGAGGCTGCCTTGAACCTGGCTACCAACAAAACTTGGGTTATTTAACAAAGTAAAATGTGTTTCTATAGAACATTTACAACCAAAGTGCTTCAGAGTGAGTGTAAGGAAAATAAAAACACATGGTAACACTTGAAGGGATCTATATAAACATGAATAAGTGTCATTAATGTTGATGCCATGTGTATGTCAGACTTGTTTTACCCCTTGAAGAACCCCTTCAAAGTGTCATATTAAGTGTCAGCCAGAGCTGCACAGACACCATCTAATGGCAATGGCAGACAGAGACAATGATACAGCACAAACAAAAAGAGACCTCTATCCAAATATCTTAATCAGTGGCTGCCAAATGCATGTCAGAGCATGTGTGTTTTGTGAAGTGAGGATTTGAAAGCAGTCACAGATGTTGCAGCAGTTATTTATAGTTATTTTTTGCATAAACTTCCCCAGAGACAACAGTTAATGAGCCTTCAATATATGAAAATGCAATATCGATATTAAACTTACTTATCCGAAAAACATTAAAGTATGCACTATTGAAACTATCACTCTAAATATCAGAAAATCAGCATACAACAAACATCAGTTACACAATACCTTACATTTCTCATAAGATTACAACTAGGCACTGCACCACTGTATGTTAATAAGTCAAGGTTGCCTTGTTCTTCTTGTGTCTGTGTATATTTTGTTATACAGTACATGCAATAATTTCCATAATTTAAAATGAATGTAACTCAATTTTAAAAATGCAAAGTCCATTACAGTCCTGGCACCCCAGTATTTGCATCGGTCAGATGTTCATTTAACCTCACATCACATTTGACATTGCAGTGATTACTTGGGTCTGTGGATGAATTTTCTGGAATTTTGGGCTCTTTCACTGAGGAAAGTTTATATGAAGTCAGAAAGTCAATAATCATGGTATATTTTGTACACAGATATCTCCACATTAGGGGTTGCTTTGGTGTGGTCTGCCACTTGACTGATAATTCATTGAACATGACTCTACAGATCCCCATTTTCTGCCAATTAACTGAAGCTGGCTTTGATTGGTTTGACTTTTTGTGTCACTGGCTTAAAACCAAATTGCTGTCACTGCAACACCCATCTTTCAAATAAAATCTATGGTGGTTTGATACAACTCACTTGATGCATGCAAGTGGAAAATGAAATCAATATGAGAGGGAATAACTCCAATAGGAACACAAGTAAGCAGACTCTGTATGAAGTGCAACTGTGAAACAATACATGGCAATTATGTATTTTCAACCCAGATAGTGACAACTAAGCAGTGTATGCATGCATTTTTAATCCCGCCAGCAAACGCTGCATTTACTGTTTGCCATTTTGGCCGTGGCTCTGATGGACTATTAAGTGCAGAGTACCATAGCAGAGAGACAAAAGTGTAGTCGCTCATGAGATACGTGACCACTCACTCCAGGATGTCCGGGAAATGCGTGAGAAGTAAATGGATGATGAAGCTTTGCTTCCAGAGCGACATTCCATGTTCTATGCCGAGCATCCAATTGATTATGAGATAATTAACCAGCTGTGAGAGGCATTGCAGTACAGTACAGTATGTGACTCAGATATCTGCAAATGAGCTGATTACATCTGTCCACTTGCCTGATAGATGAGTTCAAAATATACATAAGAGCACATAAGAACACATGCAGTGGACGTTTTAATGTTTAACTTGGAAACTAACAATCTATTTTTATACTGGTTTAATCCTAGGTATTACATGTGATATACCTCTTTGAATTAATATCATGTGAATTATTTAGATGATTAACTATTATTGCAATGCGATTCTAAAAAAAAAAGCAAAATTAACTACTTCTTTGCTCTGGACACTATGCATGCCATTTTTGTTGTGACCACTGACCAAGAAGTAGTCAGGGCCTTGTGAAACTGTCATTATGTTATAGCTTTATTGCTTACTGCTTTAATGCTACAGTATTAGCATGAACATCGCTGTGTTTAGTGGAGTTTAGTCACATCAGATTAATATGGCAGATGGCAGTTTCTATACCATCTGGCTGAGCAAGACTTGCCACTTGTCAAAATATTTCATATTTCTCAACATAGAATGAGTTAAATCTGACTTTTTTGGACTAGAATCGTGACTGCTCAGTATTTACAAACATACATTTTGGCATGTCATGGAAAAATTACTAACGTCACAGATGACATCAGTGTTGCTAAATGATTTGTCACTGCAGGCATCCTGGAGCAGTACTCAGGAAAGCCATCACTAAATGAGCTAAAGTTGGGCTGTGTTGAGGAGGAGCAGTTGTTAAGGTTGCACTGTGTGTTTTGTGTGAGAAAAAGAAACCTTTAAGTAGAAAGTGTATGATACGAAAGAGGTGGTGACTCATTTGGGTGAGAGTGGATAGAGATGTAAAAACAAAAACAGCAAAAAAACAAAGCAGGGTGTCCACACACCTCCACTGAGTTTTAAGTATTGATAGAGAAACCTCCAGACCTCCACTGAGTGTAACACTGTGTGTTGAAATCTGCCTACCCATATTGAGTGTTAGGTACAGATGGAGAAAGTGGGTTGTAGATGATTTGTATGAGAGTGGTGAACCTCTCACTGTTTATGTGCACCATGCAGTAGCTTGAATGTATCTCCCTGCCTGAGTGTGTGTGTGTGTGGTGTATTGACAGCGGGCTGTTTCTCCACGAGTCAGCTGTGGTGTGATATCTCTCTTCACCTCCACCCTGCCTGCCCTGACACACACACCCTCACCGTGCCAGACAGCCCCTCCCTCTCTGTGGTGTGCCGTCGCCGTGTTTTTGCTACAGCCAACCTCCATCCAAAACTCACATAGATAAAAATGAGGAATGACGGCAGTCAGAATGAATCACCTTCCTCATTTCTCTCTCTCTCTCTCTCTCTCTCTCTCTCTCTCTC
>JAGFZM010001825.1:645473-665966 GCA_017657215.1 Limnothrissa miodon | reverse complement strand
TATTCAAAGAGATTTGCATGTTTCTGTCAAGTAAATGAAAACGGGTTACTAGCCTATTCAACCACACTACGTATTTCTCTTACATTTTCTGGCACTCTTTGCGGTCCCCCATCACTGGGTCCCCCATCTCTCCCAGAATTGTGGCTTCCACTTCATATTGGACGACGAGGGCTTTCTCTGTAGGGTGGACATCCAAGCTACCGCCCTTCACTTTCCTGTTGACGTAATTAAATCACTGTTATTAACCAGGTCACTGTTACGATCGGTAAAATCAAGAAAAATATAGAGACAATACAAAAACAGACGCCGACAGAAAATGGTTAAAAATAATTGAATAATGGGGACAAATATGGGTGTGTAACGTTACTGTATGCTTTGATGGCTAACGCAGGGCATCAACGTCAACGTTACTAGGTCAGTTAGCTGTGGCTAACGTTGTACAGCTTCACAAATGACATTCTCTTTCTAGACAGTAATGCCATTTCGGACAACTTTTTAATATCCAACATTCAATGTATTTGATACATTAAAATGAAGTTTCACTAAATTTGACTATTGCTGCCAGGCACACTGACCCACATTCAGTGTCTAAGCAGCCTAAGCTTGCGTTAGCTGCCGTTAGCAATGGACATTGCCTTTCTAGCAATGGCAGTAGATCTACATCTGTAAGGCAGACATGTCTAGTGCTATGCTAACGTTAAATGACTGTACAGACAGGGAAGCTACCTTACCTTTTCAAATATCTCGCGTCGTCCGCTTGCATTCTGCTTTTTACATTAAAGATGCGAGTTTAGAAGAATAAATGTAATTCCTTTACACTATTCCAGAAATGCTAATTTCACGACACTATCATATTTGAATTTAGCAAGCTGGATGTTGATGTTTCTGTTGCCAAGGGCTGGGACCAGACTTCCCAGAATGCATCAGCTTGGAGAAATTTGATGCTCTTGGGGAGAATGTGAGAAAATGCACTGATTGGCCGTAATAGTGATGGGCTAATGCGCTTGCCAAAGCCCTGTATTGAATTTTAATTAATATAAAGTTCCACGATTAATTTACATGCTGACATGTGAAGAGTAGTGGACACCAGATTGTTACGATTGTGGCTTTACAGTATGTATTTATCAACTGAATATCCGATACACGTAACCGCATGAGGATTGTGGGGGTTCTTCTGACTTATGAACTGCTGCAGATTCAATTGCGCCATTTTTGACTTCCACTTTATCATTATTTAAATGTTCCGTGGATTCTTTCTCAATCACATTAATTCATTAAATAGTCCCCCCACCCCACCTGTATCCTACAATACCCAAGCCAACAGGAAAGGTGTAGGCTATGATGATCAGTCCTAAATAAACAGTACTGTGAGAGATAACACCCATGTCAAGTCATGTCCAACTCTAGAGGGATTTCATCTTATAACCTCCCTCATGCGGCACGAGGAAACAGCGCTTTTTAAAGCTGAAAATAGCCCATTAAGCTTGCATCAGGCTTGACCATATGTTTTACCTTAACTTTACATACAGAGAGGTGGCACAAGATGTAATTTAGAAGTGTTACTTGCCTTTGAATCACAGGTGCGGACAGGCAGTGGCGGGGAGTATACAAACATGAGCCAATACCTAAGAATAGTAGTCATATTAATAGACTGTCAGAAGCTTGACTGGAATGTATGGCCTGCTGGTCACACACAGCTAGTGTGGACTGAAATCAAAGAGGTCAATTTGGCTTGTTGGACAGATTCAGGGTCTGTGGTCTGAAACAGATAGGCCTTGCTATTGCCCCCTTTTCCCTCCCACCTCTCTTTCCTTCTCTCCTTGCCTATCTTGCAGGTGATGTGTAAAGCTGTAACGTTAGTGGTTTTCAGCTGTTTCCTAACTGGAGAAACTTATTGCTGATCACTTACACAGGCAGAGGCTTAGCACCAATATAGACGCAGCAACACCAGCAGTGTCAGATAGTTCTTAGTGGACACACACACACACACACACACACAGTCACTCAGGCGACGGACAGTGAGCAAGTGAACAGCAAGCAAATATGTCGGATACAACAAGCATTATGGAGTACAGCGGAACACACCAGGCTTTCCGCAACCGCTGGGCCAAGACTGATCATGACATGTGCCGCCACAGCATGTCCTTCCACTTGCACAACACTCTACGCAAAGAGTTCTTCGCCAGCTATCTGCAGCTGCTGGAACAGATTCCCCTGGGTAAGAACTGGAGACTGCCATCGGTCCCAGAGCTCTTCAACTAAATTGTCGATAGACACTGCATCAACTGGTGGATTTCATTAGGTTTTCATAGTCATTGCTGTGCATGTGTGACAAATCATATATGTGTGATAATATGGGCTTATCCCTCTCTTGTCTTCTTGTCTTCCATGAAATGTTCACACAGTGGCCTTCTTGTTTAAATTTTACAACACAAAACAAACTGAACAATATTTGTAGGCACATGCTTCAGAAAACCACAGTTTAATTTCCTAATTATCCTAATTATATGTGAAAACCTCACTCTGTTTTAATGCTGGATAGTTAATCGCATTTGCAATATAATCGCAATTTTGAAAGCGCAATTTGAAAATCGCAGAGGCGCGTAATTTTTTTTGTTTTGTAACTGTATAGACTTAATGTATGCAGTTTGTTTGTTAGCTACACTAGGCACTATGTTAAACAAGGATTGGGGTTCAACGCAACAAGATATTCTCTTGAATAAAATAATGCTGATTAATGAGTAGTTCATTTTCTATTTTTAATTAGACAGTGTGTACAAATATGCATATTAATGGGACATATTTGGTGCTTGTGATTTTTATTGTGAAAAATCGTAAGAAAATCGCAATCACAATATTGGTTGAAAAAAAATCGCAATTTCGATTTTTGCCAAAATCGCACAGCCCTACTCTGTTTCCTTCAAATTTAGCAGATACAGTGTGAATTATAATGATTAGTTACACAGTGTAACTCCTTATATTATTCTATGCATTGAGCAGACACCAAAACAAGTCAGTTAGTCTGTCTCTATGGAATTTAGTGTATCACATGGATCACAGTGTCCTCTGTGTTTTTAATGTGTGGTCATGTGTCTGACATGCTCTCACTTCAGCACGTTCATGGACTGACACTCTATCTTGGGTTCACTGTGGCACTGTTTATGTGTGTGCTCAGCGGTGGTACCTTCTGTGATAAGGTGTGAGGAGTTTCTCGGAATGTGCTGAATCCCATTGGAACTATGTTTAAAGCTGTTCCTAATACCCATGGTTGTGACTGACTTCTCACTAATGCACACAGGTATGTTTGAGAACTTGGCTACCGTGCCATCAAAAGTATATACTATATACTGGCCTCTAAATATACGTACTGTATATGCTGAGTCCTTTAATGGAAAGGTTGTGAAGTTTTCTCTAAAGTGAGGAATTTAATTCAGGTCTGAATTAGTGGCCTGCTAGGATAAATAAAAAGCATGGCCCAATGCTTAATAAGGCTTGAAATAAAGTAAGGCTTGGAAAAACTTGCTGTATTTATATTTAATTCCCTTCCATAACAGTGTTATTATAGAGGACCATCTGCTGCCATAACTGTGTTCCAAAGAGGCGTCCTCATCTGTGTGCTTTGGAGGAAACTACTCCATTGTGTACTGTACTACACATGTGAAAAAGCACAGTACAGTAAGGTCTTGTTGATAAGTATGCTGCAGTGAAATAAAGGATTCAAGTTAGGTGCTTTAAGATGAAAGACATAGCTTCTTTAATATGCCATATGGTAAAATAGTAAAACGTTGGAAATTGGGCATTGTAGGTATTGGCATCATGGCAGCATGAGAAAGTGGATTGAGAGAGATATGGGTGAGCAGGAAGTAATAAAAATATTTGGGATCTTTTCTGGGACTTGGGGAGCGGGGGTGGTTAGGTGGTCACTGGGTGAAGAAGCTGTTGGCTGGTATGTGTCATGTTTATGATGTTAGGTGACAGAGGTCAATGGTACATCCTGACAAAAGTCCAGAAAGTTGCTCAGTTCAATGCTGACTTAATCGGGATTAGCCTTAACTTAATCATTAAAAAAAACAGGATTCTTTTACATTTTTATGCACAGTATTTGTCTGTTAAATGCAAGAATTATGAATTGATTTGGTCCACGCAGGTGCCTGCTATCAATATTGTCCGCAGTATTCCACCTTCTGATGTAAGTCCATAAAGATATTGTCAGGTATTTCACCACAACTTGCTTTGATCCTGTGCTTTGGAAGGCCCAGGGACTAGTACTCACACTCACAGCAGTGATATGATTTACCCACAGGTGAATCATTCTTCAGGACCTTCCGCTAAAGGCCTTTGACTTGTGTCAGCTTTGAAGGACCTCCTACACATGTTGCCAACTCTTTTTCTCTGTAGCCTCTGTAGCACATCTTGGAGCAGATGGACTAGTGTGCAATCAGATGGACGAGGGTGCAATCATTTGTCTTTCCAGAGCAGAATTTTATCAAAATGCATGCGTGGCATGTTTGAACAGAGGATAAAGGCACATGGCTAAAACTGCTAGCCTAGCGTGAGTGACAGCTTTCCTGACATTTCTAATCAGTTCTGCTGCAAGCATCTCTTTTGTTCTCTTACACTCGTCCGCATTGTCTTACGAAAACAGGGGCACTTCTCTGGTACCCCATTTCAGCATGTTACTCAACAGTACTGACTTTTTTACTCCAAACTTGACTCCTTGTTGGCAAGGGAAGGACTGATGACTAATGTTTAGCCTTTACATGAATGCTAAATGAGTTGTGAAGTTGTTCCCATTTGTTTTACCTACAAGCAGGCCATTTTTCGGTTTCAGAACTTTCTTGGCTTGCCAATGATAGGAAAATCAACAAACAGTATGTGGTCATGTTTCTTTTGTGCCACTACGCGTTCCTCAATTGCTATAACACCTTGGATGCAAAGCAAGTTGTTGCATGACCGCTACAGAAAAAAGAAATCTCCTTCATTGTCAGAGGCTGTGGAGTGTTGTTCAACCGCACCTGATATGTGTCCAAACTGTAGGCAGTGTGGCTTTAATCTGTAAATAAGTGAAGTCAACACTCAGCAAGCCCAGTCCACATTTGTCATGCTATGTGTGTGCATCAGCATGTCACTCAGCAAGACACTCCTTGAAAAATATGGATGTACACAAACATTAGCAGTTGTTGCTAAGTATAGTGGCTGCTTTAACAGCCTTTCAGCAACTTGCCGGTCGCATGTTGGCATGCATGAGTCTAAGGGAAGGAGGTCTTTATGCCAGGTATGTGGAGCCAGCCTCTGAAGGCATCTTTTTGAAACAGATAGGCCACCCCCTCACCTGCTTCTCTCCTCACTCGCTCCCCTTCTGCCGAGAAGAGGAGTAAGTGATCCGTAAGGCTGAAACAGTTGGTGAGGAGACCCTGGTACTGACACCCACAGCTCTGTTCCCAGAACCATCTTAAGCAGTCAGCTGCAACAGCTCCAGCAGTGCTTCTGCGAGTTGGCTTTTGGCTAACAAATAGATCACACCAAAAAAAACTCCCTGGTGCACCAGTAGTCTGGGACCGGCGAGCTAATAGCGGGCGATCATGCCGAGCATGTTGGACTACAGCGGGGCGGCCCAGCCATCCCATGAAGAATGGGTCAAGGCGATGACCAACACTTGCCGGACCACCATGGCTTTCCACTTCCACAACTCACTGCGAAAGGAGTTCTTCGCCAGCTACCAGTACCTGCAGGCCCAGCTGTCTCTGGGTAAGCTAATGGACAGCAGATCACTGCAAGGCTCTTCCCCAAAAAAAAAATTAAACATGCTTGTTTGCTTCATTATCTTCTACAGTTCTACAGTGCAATAATTGTGAGGCTTTGGAAATTTGTCCTAAATTTTTCAAGATTGTTGATAAGAAATCATAGTTTGACCCACAATTAGTAGTTTATCTTACATAGTTACCTTACATTTTAACAGCCAATCATGTGGGGACTGGGCTAGCGCCTATATGTAAATGGCACATGACCACAATCTAGCCTACACTCTGACAGTACATTCCTCCCACAGCACCTGACTCAAAACATCAGTCTAACCTCACTGTCAGTCATGATTGCAGGCAAAGCCAGAAAGACACCATGCCCTCAAATGTACAGAGTGGTTTGTGGGTTTTGGTTTAAGGATTCAGTGTGTACATAGTCAGTAGTTTAATCCAATTAAGTTTACATTTACAGAATAATGCATTAAAAAAATGTCGCACAAAGCAACAACACATCATAAGGGAACAAAATATGTCAGACAGAAGACCCTACAGATATTGAAGCAGTCCCTGCTACAAAATGCAACATAATAAAGACAGACACATTTAGAAATGAATGATGAATAATAATGATTATGATGATTACCCATTTTTACTGTTAAATGAGATCAGTGTATTTGTGGTGCTTCTGTGGAGTAGATCCAGAGGAATGTATGAGGAACAAGACACGGCTAATATGAACATAAATTACTTTGGCGATGATGTCGCCTGTCAAAATCTAATATGGCTAGTAGGAGTTTGTATTTGCAACTCAGACACCTTATAAACGGGCCTCATAAATAGATATGATACAAAAAATAGCAGCTAATCTTGTCCTTATATTTATGTTACTGTTACTCCCGTTAATATCTTAAAATACCACAACTCTCTTTAGCATTATTATCTGCATTTGTGATTTGCATATATAGTTTTTTTTTTTAACATATAGAGAAATTAAATTTGGTTTCTTGAAAACCAGAACAGAGAGGTCTTGAATATGTAACATGGAAAACGTGACTTAAAAATGTGAGAGGTCTAACCCATTCACTATATTGCTATATATAGTCAATGGTCTGACCTCTTTCCTATCTCTTCTGACCTCGAACTGACAAAACCATGTGGTGGTCAGTCAAATGTATTATTTTTTAACAAATTGTAGAATTGTAGAAATTGTAGAAAAGCGATGAATGAACACAGACTCTGATTTTTAAAACATTATTTTTCATAATAATATATTTTAATAATATATTAAATGAATATATTAATTGTCATTTAATAATATATTTTAATCAAAAGAAATATGTCCAGTTCATATAAATATGTATACATATATATGAATACTTCCCAAGGTTTGTTAGAATCATTTGTTATCTTGGCGTGGAGGTAGCAGCTGCTATGTACAAGAGTGTAAAGATGGACAACCAAATGGCTGTAGATATCTGTCATCAGTTAAGCCTCATATCATTTCAACCTCCTTGTCCCCAGTTTTTATTTTTAGTCCCCCTTGGAATGTCTCCCCAAAGTCACATGACTAACCTTGCGGACCATTTGTATCAGATGTACAGCCTCTATGCCAACCGCTGCTTACCCCTTGCTTTTTGAAGGTCTGGACAAATTGATCCACAGACTCATCATATGTCTTTCTAAGTGTGGTTCCTACGATTGCCACATTAACTCTCCCCCCCCCATTGACTTTGAGCTGGATAACCTAATGTCTCTGCTCTTTGAGTGAGCAAACATCTCTGGAAAAGGTCCAGTTGGCAGGAGATTGTATTTGAAGTTTGGTGGTTGGAGGCTGCAGTGGTTCATGAGGTTGTTCTGTTAATCTGGTGACAGGCTGATTCTTGCAGGCAAGGGCCTATCACCTCCTTCACATCATCAAACTGCTGACAGCCAACAAGTGCTGGTGCTCATCTGTTTCAAAGGGAAGAATTCAAATGGGTCCTCACACTTTTAAAAGAAAATTTCTATGGGATTCTAATAATTTCTATGGAAATTAATATACAATCATGTGACTAGCAGCTTTGCACAGTTTATCAGTCGACATAAGGAAAAACAGTAGGAAAATGGGCAAGGTTCTTATGTCCTATAGGTTCAAGCCTAGAACTGTAATGTCACTGATCACAGAAACACATTAATACATTAAGACACACACACACACACACTAATTTGGCCAATAATGTGTAAAATGTAATACGCTAATTAGCAAAAATGCGCAATCCTGTGTCAACTTTGTGTGTGTGTATGAGTGTTTGTGTGTGTGTGTGTCATTCAGGGGCAAAGTATTCTTAGAAGTTCCAGCAACAGGCCCACACTCTTACAATTTAACAGATCTTACTGGCAATAATTCTCTCCCTCCACCCAGACCAAGTTCCTCCAAGCAACACATTGAAAATGAACTATTACACCAGATGATTGTGAGCATACCCCCCTTGACCTTCTGTGAGAGTCTTGATAGGCCAAAGAAATATGAGTCTAATCACTGTGTTTATGTCTTGTGTTAGTTTTACGATAACAGTGATGGTGTTATATGTTGACCTCTTTCATCTTTGTCTCTGATGGAGTATGTCATCATTTTGAGTTATGGTATTTGTCTGATGATCTACTGGCCTGATGTGTGTTTGGTTCATGTAACTCTGATATTAATCACTGGAACGTCACAGGCAACCCTGTGCATTCTTTCCCACACACACACACACACACACACACACACAAGAGCGCAAACACTCACTTGTGTATCTGCATGTGTGTGTGTTCCCACACAGTGAAACTGTACGCAGTGACCTGTGAGTATATCAAAGGAGAGAAGCAGTTCTACTACCGGGCCCAGAAGTTCTACGAGGACGTTCCTGCATCAGAGGAGGGCATGATGGGGGATTTCGTGGAGCTGTCTGAGGTGGACCTGGAGGGCTCCCGACAGTTCCTCAAGAAGTTTGTCGGGGTAAGCTGTGTCAAACAGGGCAGTTCTGGGAGCCGGTTGTGGGATGGCGCCAACAATTTATGCATGAGTAATGTCAATGTCAAGAGTTAGGAGGACGTTAGTGTGTATTTGTGTGCTGAAAGAGAGAATGTGTGTTTTTTCTGCGGAATGCATGCATGACTTATATCACTGTCACCTCCCAGAAGATGATGCTTTCTTTGACACTTCACTGTTTTTGTGCTGTGCTGTGTGTGTATGTGTGTTTTCTGTGAATGTGTGTGTGGGTGTGTGCGTATGTGAATTGTGTATGTGTGTACATGTGCCTCTTTTGGACGTCGCTGAATAATAATTATGTGATGATACAGAAAATGTTTGCATATTTGTGTATGCTTGTATGTATATTTTGGGGTTTGTTATATATGTATTCTTATGTGAACACTTTTGCCTGTTCACATCAAAGTGTGTGTGTTTGTGTGTGTGTGTGTGTTAGCAGCTCTTATCTGTGTGTACAGTATGAGAACTCTCTGAAGTAGAAATTACTCTGAGGCTGGCTCCATTTTCAGGGTTTGCTCCCTCTGACAGAAAATAAATCACTTACTATTGTGTTTGTGTGTTCCTGTGTGTGTGTGTGTGTGTGTGTGTGTGTGTGTGTGTGTGTGTGTGTTTACTTCTTTCCCGTTTACATGTCTCAGGGAGGTGGGCCAGACAATAAATAATTTCAACATCTCTGTTTATGTGTGTTTGCATGACTTTGTGTCTACATGAGTGCATATGTGTATGTGTGTGTGTGTGTGTGTGTGTGTGTGTGCATGTGTGAATGTTTCTTCCTCTTCACCCTGCATGGCGTATAGTTTACCCAGAGTGTTTGCTCCCTCGCATCAGAGAAACAGCATCTAGAGATAAAGAGGCCAGTGAGCGCTCATGCATGTGTGTGCCTGCCTGTATAGGGTCAACGTCCTTCAGAGTGGAACTTCGTAGAATAGAGCACTTATGTGTTACCATGTGTTTTAACTCACTCTATGTGGCCTTGCATGTTGGCAAATGTGTGTGTATATGTGTTGGTATATGTATATGCTGTGTGTATGTCTGAGTGTGTGTGTGTATGTGTGTGTGTGTGTGTGTGTGAGGATATGTATATACTTTCATGTGTGTGTGTGTGTGTGTGTGTGTGTGAGCATATGTACTTCTGTGTGTGTGTGTGTGTGAGTGTGTGTAAAGGGTGGATAGGCATATGCTATCATGTGTGCGCATGCACATGTGTGTGACCGTGAGGATAATTTACATGGCTGTATATGTGTGTGTTCAGCAGAGCCACTGCTATTCATAGTCTTATGTGTGCATAGTGATCCCGGGCCCACTGATCTCTTGATTTGGGAACGTCAGGAGAGAGACGGAGACGGGAAGCTCAGAGACGGAAATGCTCTCTGGGGATTATCCCTGTTGCAATGCCTGCTCTGTTAACTGCCCACTGTGCCCTGTCTGTGCGTGCAAACTTATCTGGAAGAGTGTGTTCATGCAAACATGTGTGTGTGTGTATGTGTGTGTGAGTGTGTGCGCTCTCTGTCTATGTACATGTGTGTGCTTGTGTGTCTTTGTATGTGTGTGTGTGTGTTTGTGTATGTTTGTGTCAGGATATGTATAGGCCTATGCTTGTATGTGTGTGTGTGTGTGTGTATGTTTGTGTCAGGATATGTATAGGCCTATGCTTGTATGTGTGTGTGTGTGTGTGTGTGTGCACATGCATGGCGTATGTGTATGGGCACATGATACATCTTGAAGCCAACATGGAATGGGAGAGAGGCCCAGTCTGTTCCCTGTGTTCTTTCATGGCTCCTCCAGCACAGACATATTGCACACATTTGTCCCAAATGGATAGAGTTACTTCTTTTCTCCGCTTGTCTCCTTCCACTTACGCGCAGGAGATGTGACAAGACCGGACAGCTGAATTTCTGTGGAATTTACACATGCATAAATAGGTGTGCTTTGAGCACTCTTGTAAAAGCCATAATAACAGTGTTTAAAATTGGATGAGACTCTGCATTAGATGTTAGTTGTCACGTGTTGCTATGACAGTGTTTAAACAGGCTTTGAAGGCATAAAGTTTAATAGTTCCCCCTCATTCAAGAGATTCAAACTCTGATGGATTTTTATTGCTGGTCCACTTTTTTAAAGCCTCCAAAGAATGTTTAGTCTAGTACTTCACATCACTGTTTCCTTTAGGTTGATTCCTAACAGGAGCTGGGTGTAGCTGGTTGCATCTATCACCATTTTGCCATCTCAGCTGGTAATGGAACTTGTATTATTTACCACTGAAAGGCTTCAAACATCCTGTTCTTGTTGACTGAGTCGGTGGCACACTAACAGTGGCAGGCAATGAGATTACTACTGAGGAGCGCTCATCAGATAAATACTGTTTCTCAGGGCTCAGATCCTTCAGAGACAAGGCCAGAGACATTGGAGCAAGTGATCTATTGCTGCACATTCAAATGCAGAACCTTCAAGTCTATTATTTACATTTACATTTATGCATTTAGCAGACGCTTTTATCCAAAGCGACTTACAAAACGAGGATAACAATCAAGCTACATAGCAGAAACCTTAAGGAGCATAGTGCTAGGGGATAGTGCTTCAGTTCATTTTAGTGCTAGGATAGAAGATGTTCTCTGAATAGCTGGGTCTTTAAGAGCTTTTTGAAGGCCTCCAGAGATGGCCCTGTTCTGATTGTTTTTGGTAGGTCATTCCACCAGCGTGGGACGACATATGAGAAGAGTCTGGATTGCCTTGGGCGAGGTGCCGGGACTGCCAGTCGACAGTCATTGGAGGACCGGAGTTGTCGGGG
Source organism: Limnothrissa miodon (assembly GCA_017657215.1). NCBI lineage: Eukaryota > Metazoa > Chordata > Actinopteri > Clupeiformes > Clupeidae > Limnothrissa > Limnothrissa miodon. Next base: position 654,430 of record JAGFZM010001825.1, on the reverse strand, counting down.
GGTAGCCTGAGCTTTTATGAGAGCGCTTAGATAAAAAGGGGCAGATCCTCTAAGCACTTTGTAAGTCAGCATCAGTGATTTGAATTTGATGCGAGCCGCCAGAGGTAACCAGTGGAGTTCGATTAGCAGAGGGGTGACATGCGTCCTCTTCGGCTGATTGAAGATGAGACGCGCCGCAGCATTTTGGATCATCTGAAGTGGCTTGACGGCACAGGCAGGAAGTCCTGCCAGAAGGGCATTGCAGTAGTCAAGGCGTGAGAGGACCATAGTTTGAACCAGCAATTGGGAGGCTTGTTGAGTTAGGTATGGTCTGATCTTTTTGATATTGAATAGTGCGAAGCGGCAGGCCCGGGCAACAGAAGCAACATGGTCATTGAAGGTTAGCTGGTCGTCAATCATAACACCTAGGTTCCTGGCTACCCGTGAGGGAGCAAGAGACAAGGAGCCAGAGTTGATGCAAATGTTGTGGTGAAAAGTTGGTTTAGCTGGGAGGACCAGCAGCTCGGTTTTTGAGAGGTTCAGCTGGAGATGATGGTCTTGCATCCATGCAGAGATGTCAGAGAGGCAATCCGAGATTCGCGTTTGGATGGTTGGGTCATCGGGTGAGAATGACAGATAGAGCTGGGTATCATCGGCATAGCAGTGGTAGGAGAAGCCGTGCTGGCGGATGATTTGGCCCAAGGAAGTGGTATAGATGGAGAAAAGAAGGGGACCCAACACAGATCCTTGGGGTACTCCAGTAGCAAGGTGGTAAGGCGCAGAGGTGTGTCCTAGCCAGGACACTTTGAACAGTCGCCCAGTGAGGTAGGATTCGAACCAGCAGTATGCATCACCCTTGATACCCATGTTTGATAGTATAGACAATAGAATAATGTGGTTTACCGTATCAAACGCAGCTGACAGGTCAAGCAGGATGAGTACAGATGACCTTGATTCCGCTCTGGCTTCTTTTAAGGCTTCAACCACAGATAGTAGAGCTGTTTCAGTGGAGTGGCCGCTCTTAAAGCCGCTCTTAAGGCCGCTATTATGCAGATATACTATATGTTTACAAACGTATGATAAATGTATTATCAGTCCACTTCTAATGAAATGGTTTTGACTTGTTTTATTTTTACTTGATAATACAATTGAAACTTGGAAACCTTATTGAACTCAGAAAATGTTAGTTTTACCCCTCCACTGGCTACTAGTTAACAAGGAGTACATGACACCACTATACTTCCATGTGATTTAATTAATTGTTTAATATAGGCCTACAGCATATCAGCTAATTGGTGAACATTTGGGATTTGAAGGCCCCTTGCCTAGGAATTGGAACAGTCTTACAATGAGTTTGGATCCTTTCGTGACATTGAGAAATGGACAAAGTGCACACTTTGTACACATGTGCTTGATGTCACATTAGATAAGAGCATCTGCTCAAGGGATATGCTTTAACAGCAGCTGCAGCTCCAGCGTTTAGTCTCCTGTTGTGACGTAATCTCTGATTGACTTCCTAATAGAACAATTTGCAGCTAAGTGGAGGGCTGAATCAACGTAATCTCCGGGAAATGTCAGATGAACACAGCTAATTGCCTGGAAATCGCCTTTAATCCCTCACAGCACTGCTGGTTGGGACAGGACAGCAGAGCCAATGTCAAAGCCATAGGTTGGCTTTACTAGCTGGGTGACTATAGCTGGCTGTAGCTTGTACAGTCATTGGGCTAAATGTAAACGCAGGCCTCAGACCCGACGATTAATATTAACCATCCCCTGGGTCCTTGTTCGAGTCATCCTTCACTGTTCACCCGCTCCTCATAGAAACCAGAGAGTTTCGGCAGACCCTCTTGTGCACACATTACTGAAAGCTGTCCTAAAAACAAAATGAAATTCAATGACCGCTAACTTACAAAGGTCACCTCAACAGATTACTTTGGAACAGGTGACTGGAAAAGGATATGCAATGTCCTAACAGTTTCAGTATTCCCTGACAAGGTCATCATATTTTGAAGCTATCCCTAGAGTTTCCTCTGTTTCAGCAGTATACATAAGACCATTAACTACGAAGCAGTGCTTATATTAAAGCGATTCTTCAGGTGCTTCGCAATATGGCAATGGTATAAGATGTATTCCCTACAGGAGAATGTCATTCCTCTCTCACCAATAACTCTTCCAATTCCTGCAGGATGTAGCGGACTTCAGAGGAATCTTGTTTGCCGTGGGCAGCGAGGACAGTGAATGAGATTAACTAGAGATGGGAACAGATGAGAGAAGTCTGGCCCACGGGGAGTCTGTCTTCTGTCTAATGTGTCTGTGGGTTGGGAATCACGGGAGGCTTTTCAGCACATCTTTAAACTCATATAGGTGGTGACAGGGCGAGGTGAAGTTCTGATAGGTGATTGGTGTGTGACAAAGTGTACAAGTCCAAAGTACAGAGACAAAGTATTTCATCTGTGTGTGTGTGTGTAGGCGTACGTATGTGTTCTCATTTGTGCATGCCTGTCTGCTTTTGCAGGGTCCCGGCAAGGCCGGCACCAAACGTGCCTTGGACTGCGGCTGTGGCATCGGCCGCGTGTCCAAGGGAGTCCTCTTCCCCATTTTTGAGACCATGGAGATGGCCGACATGATAGAGGAATTCCTGCTACACGCACACGAGGAGTATCTGGGCGATTACGCCGACCGTGTGGAGTCCTACTATTGCTACAACCTCAAGGACCTCAAGCCCCCAGCCAAAAAATATGACTTGGTGTGGATACAGTGGGTCGCTTGTGAGTTTGCCTCAGAGTTTACCTCCTTCTCTCTCTCCTTCTCCCTCTCCTTTCTCTGTAAATGTATTTGTAACACATTTGTTGTATCATATGGATTTTGTATTTAAACGCAAGTTAATTGGTGGAAAAGGTGTCTGCTCTGTGTGTGTAAATGACAGCGTCTGTGTCAGAATACAAGTTGTGTGATAGAGTATATGTCAAAGTGTGAAGTATACGATTACATATTCTGCCCATCTACAAGTCTTAATTTAGTCCGGGGATGTTTATCCTTGCAAATTGGTTAGCGCAGGTTTGAAGCTCTTTTGTTGCAGTACAGAATTACAGCCTCCTATAGTGTGTGTGTGTGTGTGTAAGTGTGAACCCAGATAAGGCATGTGATCTCCCCGCTCCATGTAGGGCTAAAAATGATAGCAGATGGAGTAAGCATGCCCTGTGTGTGTGTGTGTGTGTGTGTGTGTGTAAGAGAGAGAGACAGAGAGAGGGAGAATGTGAGTGTGCATGCATTGCTAAAGGGAAACTTCTTTCTGGAGTTCAAACTATAAGATTAATTTCACCACATGGCTTCTTATTCCGGACTAGATGACATGTAATCTCACATTCTTACACGTACACACTCACACACCCCTCCCTTACTGTCCTAATGTGAAATTAAGTGGTCTAAATGTTAATGATCAACATTTAAATTGCCTTGATGTTTATAATCACTCATGCCTAAAGCAGGGCATTGACAGCTGGTAGGGCCTATTTTGTCTATCCATATGTTTTGTGTTTCGTAGGAGTATACATAGCAGTCACACATCAAATTATCATTAGTAAAAATAGATTCTGAGCATAGTATGATTATGTTTATTATTATTATTGTTGTTGTTATTATTATTATTATTGTTATTATTATTATTATACACTTTTTTAGTTGTTATTAAGTATCATATAATATAAATAATGTAAATAATATTTATTCTTGTGTATTAAAAACATATTGTGCATATTAATGTTTGCCTGTCCTGTTTGGATTCGTACAGGTCACCTGACTGATAAGGACCTAATGGAGTTCCTGGTGCGCTGCAAGGCCAGCCTGCGGAAGAATGGCGTGATCATCATCAAGGACAACATGGCGCGCCAGGGCTGCAAGCTGGACCCGGCGGACAGCAGCATCATCCGGCACCTGGACATCATGAAGGGCATCATCCAGAAGGCCGGCCTGGAGGTCCTGGACGTTCAGAAGCAGGAGGGCTTCCCCGAGGTGATGGTGCCCATCTGGATGATCGCCATGCGGTAACACAGACCAAGAAAGACCAGCTTGACCACAGACATTTATCTTTTTTTTTTTACTTACAGGTATGTACGCACATCTGGAAATTTGTCCATTTTCGGTCAGGGTTGGGGTGGGGGGGTAGTTGTTTTGCCTTTGACTTGACAGACTACAGGAGCGCAAACCATAAATCTGTCATCATGAGTCAAATGATGTCACAGGTAGTGGAGACCCCATCAGCCATTTGCCTTTGTCAGGTGTGACTTTGTCCTTGCCTTTTTGGTGCTCTGGGAAAACTACACCCCCCCCCCCCCACACACACACACACACACACACACACACATACACACACTTACATATAGCTACATGTCACATGTATATCTATAGTGACATGTCTTATGTGGCTTCTCTGGAGGTTGACATGTCTTATATGGCTTCTCTGGAGGTCAACATGCATTGCGTAACACCTCCTGCCAAACCTACTAAGATAATAGGCACAGTTTACAGCAGCTACATTTTATCCCATGTCTAAATGTGGGTGATGGTTGGAGCTGAATCAGCCCCCTTATTCTGGAGCAAACACTTAAAAGTAGAAGCACAAAGAGTTGATGTCACATTTCTAAATTGAACACGTGGTTCAATATTGCAGAATACACCTCTATTGTTATGTTCATTTCAAGGCTCTCAGGTTATCTTACCCTGAGATAAGCCTGAATGTAAATAACTTTATAATTGAGTGTTTGTTATTTTTTAGTGTTATTTTTTTTTTACTTTCAATTTAACAACAAAAGTTGATAACTAGCGGATTTATTTGTACAGATGTTGCACTGTTGAGTTGTTTGCTGTGAAAAGTCTTTCTGTATTGGACCTGAAAACTGTCTTGTAATCTGTTTATGTTTATTAAATGCTCAAAAGATGAACTGTATTTTCGCACGGCTCATGCGTGAGGTATTCTGTTCCCTTTTGAGGTAGTGTCTCCTAGTGGGATCTGTGTGACTTGTGTGATGAGCTGGATGGGTTCTGGGAGACTGATGATGACCCGGCCACATCAGAACCGTTCTGTTCTGTGCCACTCTGGGGCCGCTTCCCCCTCCAGGACGCTGCTTGTTCCAGAACAAAGGCCTCATACTCAAAATGATAATTGTAGCCCATCGTCTATTTGGTTTCCATCCTGAATACCTCCATTGTGGCGGTGCACTCTTGGCCTGCATCAGATCTCCATGCTCCAGACCTACAAAACTACTCACCCACGCATGTCCACATATACTTACATGTGACAATATGCACACAAGGTCTTGTTCAGACGCACATCCACTCCCACATTTATTTTTACATGAAAACACACACCCATATTCCCCCTTCACAAGCCATGTTATAACTACCATTAACCTACATAGAGAATACACACACACACACACACCTACAGTACGCACAAACACATATGCTCACCAAACAGACATTCGCCAAAACTCAAGACAAAACCACACTCACAGACAGGCACATTCACAGAGGCTATTATTGAGATCTTCCCATGCAGTTACAATAATGTCCCAAGGCATTCTATTTGGTTTCATGTATTACTCCAAAACACTGCCGCACTGCCTGATGCTCCCCACAACACCCACCCACCCAGCGCCCAATGTTTAGGTTAATGATTTTCAGATGGGCGCAGGGAGCGAGCGGCAGGGGAGTGTGATTGTTGTCGAGTTTGACAGAATGTTTCTTTCTCTCCTCTCTGGCGGTGCTCCAGCGCTGTCAGATCCCCTCTGCGTTAGAGGCGTCACCCTGTCTGCCCCGCCCCCCCACACCCCAACACACACACACACACACATTCACACCCCAATCTCCTATTCACCACACACACACAACACACACACACACACACACACACACTCCCACCCCAATCTCCTATTCACCACACAAACACACACAGATACACACACACACCTCCCCGTTTCCTATCCACCACACAAACACACATACATCCCAATCTCCTGTGCATCACACAAACACACACAAATACCCCCATCCCAGTCTCCTATAACAAACACACACACACACACCACCTTAACTCTCCAACGAAGCACTGGCAGATGCTTGTTTTACAAACCAAGGTAGGGGCCACAGTGGACAGGAATAGCCTCATCTCAGCCTGAGAGAGAGTTTTTAGCAGCCCGTATACAGTATCTTTAAAGATCAGCAGACTCCCTGCATTCAAACAATGTCTTTTCCCAAGAGAAAGACACATAATCTCACTGAGGATCAACTATTAGTTTGCGCAGAGTGTGTAGAACGGGAAGTGGTCAAAGTCAGTGCATTAAAGCCTATACATATCAAATTGTCAAAAGCATAAATGTATTGAGTTGTAAAATATATCCAGATGTTCAAGACATTTTGATCACCCTCAATTGTCATGCTCAAGGGATGGCTATTTGACGTCTGAACACTGCCACTGAAAGTCATGATCTGCATTTTTTTATATTGGGAAATAGATGGAATTATTTGTATGTGTCTTATGAATGGGCTTGACCTTTGGAAAAGTAAAAACCATTTCCACTGTGAGACACTGTCTGACAGACAGATTTTGGCACATTTAGAATCCTTTCTGACAGTTACTTGTGAGGTGTATGCTATGTGACCAGGCCAGGGGACAGAGGACATGTTAATTAATAGGACTTCAATAAAAGAAAAAGGATATTATGTCCATATGTCTTTAGTCTGACTAGACAATGGAGTGTTATAAATCCTGTAATAACAATGTAACAACACCCCTGGTTGACAGGTATATTTCTAGTCAGGATCTCCATATAGTAGTGTGTAAGTACATATACATGTGCCCTTGTATGACTGTGTGTGTGTGTGTGTGTGTGTGTGTGAGTGAGTGTATTTCTATGCCTGTTGAAGTATTTGCATGTGAGTATGTGATGACATGTGCAAAGTGATTCAGAATTCCCACACGTACATGTCTTCATGCCCTACCACCAGTTTCCAGAAAATTCCTGCAATACAAAAATAACGCCTCAAGTGATTCTACGTTCCCGACCCCAAGACTCCTGTGCAAATAGCACCTGATCACTCATTCACCTTTTCAGAATGTGTTAACTCAGGCTAGCACTGCCGCCATCAGTCCTAATCTAAGTCACTGGCCTGCCTTTAGGGTTAGCGCCCGTAAGCTACGCTAACATTAATGAGCTCAGTCACATAAGCACCAGGCTGGGCACTGGTCCAGACACTCACGTCTTCACACTCGGGCTCAGTCGACATGAAGGCTTCACACAAAAAAAAATGGTGCACACACACACACACACACTGGCATGTTCATACGTGGCAAAAGATGGTGAAGTGTACACCTAAATAAGAGCAGACAGAACAATGTGGGTTATTTAAAAGGGGGAATGTAAATGGCAGAGATATGGGCAGAGGTTGATGGTTTACTTTGCTGATTAACAGGGAAAGGTACTTGGAAGGTAAGGCTTTATGGGCGCTGACTGAAGTGTGTGTGAGAATGTGCGTGTGTGCTAAACATATTGTGCAATACACTGTCCTGTGCTATATCTTAGCTTGGTTTTTGGTTTTCAGACTGCCTTTCTGATCAAGAAACACGTACACGCACACACACACAAATTCATACACAAACCCACATAGAGCCTTTGTGCTGTTGCAAGTGGGAAACCCCACTCCTCTGAGCCAGCATCTTTTCACTTTGAGAAAAATGCATGGGGTTTATCTTTCCTTCAGAGACCAAGAGGCTCAGAGAGTCGAAGACAGAGAAATAATAAGGGCCAAAACCTTCGGAGGGAGAGAATGTTGGCGGCACATCACCAGGCCGCAATATGACAGGGTAAAGATGTGGCTATGATGGATTTGGATAGGATTTATGGCTAGCTTTCAATAAGAATGACTTTTCTATTGTAACGATCAAAAAGCCATCGTGCTGGGAGATGTGAGTGCTGACGTGGAGGGTCGTGGTTAATGTGGAGCCATTAATCTAGACTGTTTGTAATATTCCTGCTTCCAGACTGGATCTGCATGCTGTACTTGCATGCGCTAGGTCTGCATGGGCTTCATGCTCTTTATGGTTCCCCGTGGTTCTCCATACTGCATGTGAGAGTTCCTGTGAGTGAACTGAGGTTCCACGCACCCACTGCACTGTCGTTTGCCATGGAGGCTTCAGTTACTCAGGCCTTTTTATAGGCCCCCGGCAGTGCCCATATCTGAGAGCTTCCTTCTAGATATGGTTGGCTGCTCTTGTATCAGGTGCTGCTGACTCAGCTAGTCAAGACCCTGACACCCGGAGGAGACACAGGAATCAACCTTATCTTACCAATATCTTCAGAGTTGAAATAAGAGAAAAGTGTAAGGATCAACAAAGGAGAGGACAGGAGTGTGTGAGTGTGTGATACCGATTGGTCACAGTTGTGAGCTGTACTTGCATGCGCTAGGTCTGCAGACTCGTACTCGAGTTCTGTGCAGTGCAGGATAGTAACCCCCTCAGGCTTAAGGGGTGCAGACAGGGACATCATTCAGCCAAGCCAAGAGAAGGATAGAAAGTGTGTGTGTGTGTGTGTGTGTATGACTATAGAAGGGGGGATAGCTCCCAAACTTTCTAAAAGGGCTCAAGAGACAGGTTCCTGAGAAGAGTGATATAAAAGCTCCGTGCAGTGACCTAATACTTGAATAATCTTAGAGCTTCACTGAGATTAGGTCTGAGCATGAGAAGACACAATTCTTAAGGGTTGAGAGATATCAATGGTGAGGTGTATGTGGTGAAGTGTATGCAAATGTGTGTTACTTGTTCAAGTGTGTGTGTGTGTGTGTGTGTGTAATGTAATGTGTAAGTGTAAATACTGTAAAACAGTCACTAGTCTTTTGGTAATTAACACAGTCTGGGGTAATTAGTGAGCTGAGTAAGCATCAAAATCCCGCTGCTGCAGCAGCCGTGTGGGAATGCCTTAAAA